>JARHVA010000094.1:8075000-8324878 GCA_037957365.1 Torreya grandis | reverse complement strand
AAAGACTCAAATTATAAAATCATACATGTACTTAAATGTATATGCATGGGCATATGAAAAAAAATTACAAGATATAAGTTGTAGTTTGAAAATATAATTAAAATTGACCATATATATGCATATGATTTTATATCATTAAAAACATTTAGGGGGCATGATACTCATTCATGCTCGAGCTTATTCAAAGTTAAAATTTACAATTTCAAAATTCAAAAGGCATGATGCTTGTTCATGCACATTTTCAAAGATTAAATTTGGAAAAATTTAAAGTTAAAAATTCAAAGTTATATTTTAATAGTAAAATATTCAATTCATTTCAAATACTTAAACAAGCAACCATGATGGGATGACAAATATTTTTCATTCTCTTTCAATCATGTAAAAATATAATCTAGATCCATATACAGTGATGTGATTAAATCTATATGGGTAATTTAAGTTGAGGTTCAACAATGCTCAATGACCATGGAATTACTTCTAATAAACCCATTGTGTGGATAAATATTCAGTGTTGGTGATGTACTTTTGAGACTATTTACACTAGATGGCCTTGGCATCACTTATAAGAAACCTATCAAGGTTCCACCTTTTAGTATTTGTACATTAGATACTACTTCCCATTCAAAATAATTATAATAGTTCATATTTACAACTCAAGAGCTTGAGTATATATTTCATTTGAGACTTGATGTTATCAAAGGTTCCTCAAACTACCAATAATAACATGTTAATGTTTGTATTGTGAGATTTTAGTTACAAATTTATAGTATTCAAATGGGATTATGGCACTTAGAATGATTATTACTTAATGTATATTCAGTTATACATAGTTTATAACCCAAGATCATACATCTTCATTATATTAAACATGTAGATTTGATCAGTAAAAGGAAACTTATGTGCAAGGAAACACAAAAAACTTCAATGGAACCATCAAATGATCTCTATATAATTATATCATAATAAAAAAACTATTTCTTATTTATAATACAAATATTTTATAGCACTATAATGAATCTTTTTTATTCATAATTTTGTCCTTTACAATCTACATCAAAGAAGTCTTTCCATATTAAATTATAAACCTATCACTTACATAAAAGTCTCTAATTATAAACTTTGTAATATACTCCCAATATTTTATTCAACTAAAATAGTTGTCTTGTCTCGAGATAGAGTTGTATCAAGTGTGTTGAAGTCTATATCTAGTGGGGTTACTTGTGTTAAGCTAAGGGGTTGGTCAAAATTCATGGTTGAGGTTATCTCTCAAAGTTTATTTTACCAATTTTCACCTCCTACACATTACTTAGCCACCCTTTTGGGTTTTCAACTAAGAACTATACCAATATATTTCCATTTGTGGGTTTTAATAAATTTAAATTACCATGAGACCTCCCTTTATTGGTCTTTAACCTTCCTAACCCCACTCCAAAATCTTATGGCCTTCTCAACCTTATATAACCTTCAATATTGAAAAAAAAATTCATTTGCATACCTTACTATGAAGGTGGAGCCATGGGTTGTAAAGATGTTTACAACTCAACCTACGATTATTACGAGGATATTAGAACCATTTATAAAGATGATAACACTATGGCATCAAATGGTGGAGGTGTCTTTGTGGTAGAGGTGCTTATTGTAGTGTTGGAGTTTTTTATTCACTCAAAAGGATTGTATGAGTTAGGTAGGTGGGATGATATTTTATTCATCGGTGATGGCTTTGATTAAAGTTGAAAGATTTAACAAATCCTTCTTGAACTATTGCCAATCCATAAAGATGTGTCATACTATGTTAAATAGTCTGCATAGTGGAGCTTGATTTTATAATATTTGTTGTAGGTCTCTAGATTCTGTAGTTATGATGATTAATTTATACTATTGTACCTTTTTTTAAATGTCCTACATTATTTGATCCATCCTATCCACATCTATCTATGTCTACACTCTTACTAACATATTTGAGAGAATAATTCTGATGTGCACATCATTTTCATTACATTGTCTCTTATATCAAGATATTAATTGAGCATAATGTCCATCTCAGCTAGTTTGGACATCTCACTATCTATGATTACTTTGTATATATCAATCTTGGAGAGGTCTATATTTATATATTTTCATGTGTATTATAGTTGGTTTTTCCCTTCAAGGATACTATATGAAAGATATATTATTTGATGTATCATAGTTTTAATGACTTGTTCATGTTCAAAGGATATTTAAGATCAATTTAGATTTATATCATGATTTTTGACCTTGAGATTGAATTTGTTTTAGATTTTGTGCATCAACCCAATCCTTTGTGATCTAAGATAGTAAGGTCAAGAATTATTTATCCTCAAATGTCACCTACTCTCCAAAAACCTATAGGAAAAATTATGAGCATGTGTTGTCAATAATTTTACATGCCTTTGTTAGCATTTCATGGATTTTTGAATTCTCCTCCCACAATTGTATATTGTGATCCTCTATCTCTAAAGATTTCTATGAAATATATTCTTATAAATCTATAATTACTTTAATTTATTTGGATAAAATAAATTGGGTAACATCTAGTGATACCTCTTGGATTTACATTGACAATGTAAGTAAAGTTTTAGTAGTTGTTGATGGTGGTGGTTGATGTCGAGTCTATATGATAGGGAATGTGAATGTTATTTATAGTAGAGGTAGAGCCTTGAACATCCCATAACTAGTGACTACTAGAATATGGTTTGTTCTATGATTATTCTTTCTAGACTCCACCTTAGGCTTATCCTACTATTGTAGATGTGCTTGAGGAGTTTTGGATCTTAGTGGTTGGGTGATTCTTTTATTCAAGTGTTTGAATTATAACCTGCTCTTATTCCTTAGCTCTTTGTATTTTTTTCTTTGGCCTTGTGATTCTTCTCTTGATCCTCTTTTTATTTGGTATATTTTTATACATGTGCCTTTGCCTCTTTATATGTTTTCTATTTCATCACTTATTTAGCCTTTTCATCTTTTTTCTGAAACATTCTTCATTGCTTTCTCTTTTGTAGTTATTCATGCTTGTGAATGTATTCTTTCTTATCTCTTCAAATTCCTTGGTTTTTGCATTAGTGTCAAATTTGTACCTTTTTCCTCCTATCCTTAAATATACCCCTTTTTTATTTAGCATCCTTAGAAGCCTACTCAGGCTCTGATTTCTTCTTATGCACCTCCTGCGCCTCTTTCTCTTCTTGTTTCTTTTTTATTTCCTCTTAATCCTCATTATTTTACTTTTCGTTTCTTTTTTTTGGGCCCAATCCTCTTAAACCTTTTCCTTATCATCCTTAGAATTTTTAGCTTCCTATATAGCTTACATAGCTTCCTAAACTTATTATTTTATTGTATCATCTTGTGCCTTGGATTGTTACGAGTGTTATTGGAGGTTGATCTACTAGAGCTTGCTGTTACACAAATTTTGTGATAGACCCAATAGTTTGGTAAATAAGAGGGGATAATTTTGGTGGTGTTTGGTTATAAAGGTATATTTGGGTTGAAATTGGTGGGGATGGAGATGGACAAGTGGCCACTTGATGCTTGATCACATGATTTTTTAAATGAGTAGGCAGGACCAACCATTTCTTTTGGCATTTTGGTGTAATAGATTTCTTTTCTTATTTTTGTTCTATTTCAAATTATTCTTCCTTAACATACTAAAATATTATAAATGTGCCCATGAATTCTATAATTAATGAAGAAGGCTTCACTATTTCTAGAGTGTGAGTTTTGCATGTTAACAACCATTAAGGACTTTCTTATTTGGGTCTTTGTTATTTCATCATTATTTTGTTTAAGACTGACTATGTTGGTGAAGTTGTAACACTGAAAGGCATGAGCCTAATGATGCTCCTAAAAAAAGGATTGCATTCTTCACTTAATATCTCCTCTTGGTTGACTTCATCGAGTATAATTAATGGAGGAAATGGACGTATTTACACATCAAAATGGTTGGGACCATGTTGTGCACTTAGCAAGTAAAAATAGATTTTTTTTTTTAAATTAATTTTATTATTCTTCCTCATAGACATCATCTTTTATGTCCTCCTATAGTGATCTATAAACTTCATTTGGTGTGACTCCCAATTTTTCTAAGTTATACTATGTTGCAATCTTTTACATCCTTTTATCTATAAGCAAGGGAACCTAGGTACAAGTTCTCTTTGTTGGTGAAGAATATCTATGAGCGAGTGTTTTCTACTTGGATTTAGCTACTTGAAACAAAGAAGTAGATGGATTTAGTTATGCTTATGGTTGGGACTATATTTTCAATTATGTTTTTGGTAATGATTGCTCTACTATGATAGGTGTGGATCATAGTGGTTTTACCAAACTTGCAACCATGAACTTATACCTTTCTACCTCTACCTTCAAATAAATTATGTCAATTAATAATGAGAGAGGCATGAATGGTGGATTGGTGAGCTCTTGGATTTTTATTTTAATCCCATTACTAATTATGGTGACTGTTATGAGTGGTCCTATGAAATATAGCACATCCCTAGGTATCATAGGGTGAAAAATAATTAAAACCATTAATTTCAATCCACCATTTATTGAAACACTTGATATGTACATAATTTTTTCCATTTATTATCCAAAACATGTTCACAAAGGCATTTATGGGCTAGTAGTCAACATCTAGCGTGATTGGGCCATTGAGTGTTTTCCACTAGGTTAAACAAAGAAATAATGCCAAGAACTATTATTTAAAATACTTTGGTATGCTCGTGATGACCCTATCTATGTTAGTGATAAGCTTGGATACTAGTAACTCTAGCCAATTGAATTATTTTCCTAGTATGATCTTGTGATGTACTATCTCACTGACTCCTTTAGTGTTTTAGCATGCACTCTTGATGGTCTACCAATACCTCTTCATGATGCACTTTGCTAATAATCACAAAAGGTCATAATTTATTATATCAATATAAATCCCTCTAAAATTTCATGTATATCTTTTATTTATATTAGATTAGATAGGAGGAATTTTTTTTTTTTAATGTACCAATGGTTTTCTACTTGTTGGTAAGATGGTAACCTACACCATGGTGTTGGCCTTAATGGATATTTTGGAATCCTTCAACAAATGGATATCCCCTTAATTATACCAAATCAATAGAGTCATCACTACTTCATATACTTATCTAAAGATAAGCAACCTCACTAGACATTTTGCATTTGATATTCATAGCCTATCTAGTAGGGATAAGGCTCATAGCTACAATTTCATGAACTATGTTTGGGGGAACCATTTGGTATTAACTACATGTATGAATTTAAATGTCTCAGGATCGTGGTATTTTTTTTGCCTTTATATCAACCCAATTCCTATCTCTTCCATTTGAAAATCTGACATAAGTGTTATAATTTGATGAGTCTCAATTTCTCTGATCTATGGGGATGATTAAACTTAATCCTTATCCCAAATAATTTAATAATGATATATCTCATTATTTTTTTACTTAGTTTGATTTTTTCTAGTGTGATTCTACCCTTTATGCCCTAGATTAAATATATTTTAATCTTAAAATATTCTCTAAGACATACATTAATTTGATGATATGTTTTTTGTTTCATTATCCATTTTGCTTTGAATTATGATGTCTATTTTGATTTGACATGTACATTAATCTATACGATGATGCCCAAGACCAAGTGTGTGGGGGGATAGTTAGGTTTAGCTATGTAGATTGAATACATAAGGATGTATTCAAATAAAATAATCAAAACACATTCAATGGAGTGTAAATCTCATTTGTATAAATTCATTTTTTATTTAATATCAAAGGATAGAGAATGGCACAATGTGTTACAGTGCATGTATTATAGAATAGATACACGAAGCATGTTATCTGTGTTATTCTTGTGTGTGCATATAATATTTTTAATACAATTCATGTGTTATAAAATATATATGTGGGGCATGTTATCTATGTTATCATTGTGTATTGCATTGACCTGACTACCTAATCCCTATGTTAGATGCATATGTTACATATTTAACATGCATGATTACAAGGGTAGTTATAAACAACTATTGTAGATTATAATGAAGGTATATTTGACATGTCTCATCCTCTTTGCATGTTGATGGTGGAGTTACCAACTAAACAATGACCACTATTTTGATCACATAATTCTTGACTATTCACTAATAGTCATGATCCTAAAAATCATGGTTGATAACTAACAATAATAAATCTTGGGAGTTTGGGATATCTAGGGACACTAGTCAAGGCATGTGGTTAGGGAATCCAATCACATGATTATGTTAAAGTAGATTTCAAAAAAATAGGCTAATATATGATTGGATGCCAATGAGATGCATAGGACTATGAGTTGATGAGTGCATAGTGAGATGTGCAGGCTATGATTTAAGGTGATTTTTGCATGAAATTTTATGAGCAAGTATGGGACTTATGCATGGGATCATGAGAAAAATTATCATAATAGAATGAATGGGATTTATTGAGAGGTGAAATTTATATATAGGAATAAATAATAAGTATCTTCAACTATATATAGGTTTCAAATAGATCATCCACACTTTTTTAAAGAGAAATGGTCTTCATTGTGTTAGCTTGTAGCTATATAAACTACACTCAAAGTTACTAAGAAGTGTATAATTTATATTTATTAACATATTATCTAACCTTGAACACTAAAAAAAAAAATTGATTTATGCCATGGTAGTTTCATGTCTCTATCAATTCAATGCTCTGGTCCTTCTCTGCAGGCCATAAGTGTTCAAGATCTAAATTGAAAGGATGTGTCATTGTTGGTTCAAGATGTGTTGGATTGTAAGGATTGATAAGTTCCACATTAAATATTAGGTGCATGCCCAAGTATAGAGTAAAATAATAAATAAATAAATGTGTTCTCACTAGATACACATATAATGGTGTGAGGACCATATCATAGAGGCTTGATCTTTTGGTGTGGACCTTTGAAGCATTCCTTATAAAGGCATAGTTAAAATTTATCACTAACTAGGAATTCATGAGCTGTGGAATGTGTGTCATAGAACTCCTTATACTTTGATTATGTGTGATATAGAATCTATAGAACCTATTGATTAATAGATTAGATATGTCACAGAAACTTCTCAGCTTTGATTGCTTCTTGTTCCTATGTGTGCAATTTAGTATCATTTGGTGCATAGTAGGAGATGTATAGAGGTGTTGAAGGTTCACACCCAAGACATTTTATAATGGACTATGACCCATAGAGATGTGAGGGGATTAGTTGTAATCATGTTTAATGTATAATATATTTTGATCCTAAGTGCAAGCATGTGTGTAGTTTTACATTCATAGAAGATGAACAAGTGTGTGATTGGACACTTTGGTTTTCCCATCTATTTTTAGATGAAAAAATGTCAACCGATTCATCTATATACCCATGAAGTCCCATAATACATATCAAAATTTACTTATAAAAAGTGGATCTCAATCAAATAAATTGGATTTTGGAATCCCAAAATGAACCCAAACATGGTTGAAGAATGCTTGCACATTGATAGTTGCATCAACGTATTTTTTATAGGCAACCATAATAGCCATCTTAGAAAACCTATCCACTAAAATTAACACAACATCATGTTAGCATCTCATTTTAGGTAATTTAGTCATTAAATACATGATGATAGATTCTCATGGTTTGGATGGAACTAGTAGAGGTGTGTAAAGTCCTAGTTTCCTATTTTTGGGCTTGGTGATGCAACATGGAATGCATAACTTGATGTGGTATTCTATGTCTATGTGCATTTATAGCTAGAATAAGTGGGCCTATAATTTTTCTAGTCTTTTTCATGCCAAAGTATCATGAGTTCATGACATAATGCACCTCCCAGATTAGTCATTGGTGAGGTGTGCCACTAGGAACATAGATATGTCTGAGCTTGTAGATAATTTGGTCAAACAAGTAGGACTCCTAAACATGTTTAATTTATGTGAGGCTAGTGTAAGTTATTTTATAGTCCTAATCAATAGAGTACAGGGATACGTAGTCTATAAAATTATGTCCATGCATGTCTATCACCATGATGAGCATGTGAACTGATGGTTGGCTAAGGTAATATACTACCTTATTGTCCTTCCCTATTTTGTGCTTGATCATGACATGTAACTATTGTAGATAATTAATCCATTTCATGTGTCATGCATTATCTAAATTACTTGTGTCTATATGAATTGAAGTGGTTTGTGATATGAATGAATAATTATCTCATTCCCAAGAATGTAGTGGCACTATTTATTGATTGATTTAACAATAATATATAGTTATTTATCATAGGTGGAGTATCCTTACACCATGATCTTAAACATCTCTGATTAGTATGTGACCATATGTCCATCTTGTATAAGAACTACATCTAGTGTGTAGTTAGATGCATCAGTGTGAAATTCAAATGAATGTGCAATGTCAAGCATTATGAGAATAGGCACTACACAAAGGTGTTTCTTAAGTGCCTCAAAATTGAATTTGTATGCATGAATCCAATCAAGTTTGACTTTTGCATGTGTTATCTAGCTAAGAGCAAAAGAGATTTGTAAGAAACTAAGTATGAAATTGTGGTAGAAGTTAGAAATTTAAAGAAAACTCCTTAATTCTATGAGATTGTGCAGAGTAGGCCAATATTAGATCATTTTGATCTTATATGGATCTACATGGATTCATGTGTGATCAATGATGTAGCCCAAGTACTAAATCCACATAATGCCAAATGTACACTTTTGTAAATTATCTTGTAACTTGTGTTGATTCAAGGTGGATAAGATACATGAAATGTGACCTATATGTTCCTCCTAAGTCTTATTGAAGATGATAATGTCATCCAAGTAGATGATTATGGAGTTGAAGAAAGGCTTGAATAAATCATCTATGAAACACATGAAAGTGGATATCACATTGGTTAGGCCAAAAGGCATGACCAACAATTCATATTGAATGTTGTGTTATAGATGTATTCAGGGAAGACTTGATCCTGATGGTAACTTAAATCTGAGTCAATATTGGTGAAGTATTAAATAAATCAGAGCTAGTCTAAAAGGTCATCAATACATGGTAGTGGGTACTAATTTTTTACTATTATTTTTTTGAGTGCATGATACTCTATTCAAAGACACCCGTCCTTCTTGGGTGCAAGGAATATTAGACTCCTACAAGGAGAACTTATAGGAATAATCTTTCCCTAATCAATGAGTTACTATATATGGCACTATATTTTGTCATTCTAACAAAATGATCTATGATATAAGGGTTATTCATAATAGGGGATTCAAAAACCAAATTAATGTGGTGATTTACTACATAGTGTGTTGGAAAGCCTTCAGGATTTGTGAAGACTTTACTATGTTACTCTAGTAAGTTGTTAAGTTACTACTACTACAACATTGTGTGAGTGGTGTAAATTGCTAGAGTGCACTTTATTTAGTCAAGGTGAACCATGAGAAATGTAAACTATTACACATTCAAGACAAGTTTGTGGTATTTCTAGGTAGAAACCAAGGTAATTTTAATTTTGGGCACTAACTTAAATAGGTTGTAGAATTGATCTTGCACACGCATAGTGAAAATTTATGGTTTGGATTGATATGTATATTTTTAGTTGTACAAGTATCATCTCCCCAACAAGATGTCACAGACCTCCATAGGTGAGATGTCACAAGTGACATAATCTTACATATGCTTAATTGTTTATTGAAAAGTGCATTTATCACTAAAATTTTATTTCTTTACCCTACTATAACCACCTCAAAGAATATGTCTTATGGTGGAAAATAGTTGTAAAATCAAGGCATTGATTTTTTCATTATGTAATAGTGTTCTTATGACTACCATTGTCTGTGATGACATGAATAGGATGACCCTTCACTTAAAACTTAGTGTGAAATAGACATTCACGCTCCTTAGATCTATTGATTTTAGTGGTGTTGGTACTTATAAAAGAGTCATCTAGATTGGTTTTATCCATTAATGTGGGTCTTGATGTAGACTGTGTGAGTAAGGATTGTTTTGCATAACATTTAGGATCATTGTGAGTGGATGAGCAATGGAAATGGCACCACTTCTCACCTAAATTATTCTTGTCTTTATTTGAATTAGAAGGAATTGGATCCTTCATGTATTGAGTGATTTTCTAAGGCTTCTCAACTTTGTAAGAATGTTTTTTATTTTGCACAAAAGGTTACGATGTGGAGTTGTGTGAGGGATGACCCTTACACACTATGTTAGATGAAGAGGTAAAACACATATTCATTTTTTCCTTGGATTTGATCTCAGTGGTATTGTGATATGATTTCCCTAGAGTTTTATAATTCAAGAACCATATTTGAATGGATATAAGGTGAGAGTCTATTGATATACTTTAGCACCATATGTTATTCTCTCAAGTTATCATGCAGGCACACAAAGTAGTCATGGAAAATGTTGGTATAATTTTACACTAAATGATCCTTCCATTGACATAATTTTTGAAAATTGATTTATTCATATTCAAAGTGTTAAAGAGGGTATTATTCTTCCTTTATCACATCAAAAAAATCTTATATGATTTGATTGGAATGCACTCTTGTGCATGCTTCATATTAAAGGTGTACCACCAGTGAAAAATTAGAATGGACATATTAGATACTACAAAACTAATCTTCTCAACATTAGAGAAGTATTTAAATAAAAATTATACCTAAATTTATTAAATCCATACATCTAATTCCTTGGCATAGATCTTACCTTCGAATAGAGGGATGTGAAGATTGACTTGTATTTTTAAGGGGATTTATTGTTGAAACTGATGTGGAACATGCTATGGAGATGGATGGGAAGGTGTTGGGTTGATCTACATCATTAATTCATGGAGTTGACCAAAAATTTTGGTGTGTTGTGTATCTAGTACATTGATGATGAGCCTTCAAATCTCTAGGGCTTCCTTAAGTTATTTTTAGGTGTCAGACATCTTACTTTTGGTGTGGAATTCATTTGGAATTTTTGAAATAGAACTAACTATTAATCCTTTTCTCTCTCATTATGTTCCCATGGTTATAGGCATAAAAATTAATAGAGATTTTCTCTAATACCAATGATTCACACCATGGGGCTTAGGATAAAATGTGCAAGGGACAACCAAGTTTGGTTATGAAAATCAAATGTGTGGGGATGTATTTAGATAGAATAATCAAAACATATTCAATGGAGTAGAAGTCTTATTTTCATATATTTAAATTTTATTCAATAATAAAGAATAGGGAATGGTAAAATGTACTATAGTGAATGTATTACATAATAGATACACAAAGCATGTTAATTGTGTTAAGCATGTGTGTGCATAGATTATAGTGTGCTACATTTCATGTGTTATGGAATAGATACATGGGGTATGTTATCTATGTTATGATTGTGTATTACATCACCCTATCTATCTAACCCTCTAAGTTAGATGCATATGTAAAATATTTAACATGCATGATTATAATGAAAATTACAAACAACTATTTTAGAATACAATGATGGTGAATTTTACATGTCACAAACTCTTTGCATATCGATGGTTGAGTTACCAACTAGGCAATGACTAATGACTTAGTCACATAATTCCCATTTATTCTTTAATGGTTTTGATGTAGAGAATATTGGTTGATAGCTAATATTAATCAATCATATGAGTTTGGGTTGATCAAGAGTTAGTAGTCTAGGCATGTAGTTGTGGTAGCCATCACGTAGTTATGCTAAAGTGGGGCCTGCTAGAGTAGGCTTGTCTATGATCAAATGCCAGTGAGGCATATAGGATTGTGAGCTGATGAGTATGTAGTTAGATTTGTAAGCTATGATATGAGGTGAATTTTGCATGGAATTATACAAAAAATCATGGGACATGTGTGTGGGAACATGACCAAGCCTATCATAATGGATTGCATATGATTTCATGAGAAGTGTAATCTCTACATAGATTAATAAATGATGAGTGTGTTTGATTGTGCAGAGGCTATGCATGGATCATACATTCTTGATGCATTAATTTAATGTTTTCTTAAATGGCCTTCAAGGACATGATACATCATCTTTTATCTACAAAATAATTTATATTATTCTTCATTAACTCAATCTAACACATCTTATCTATTTCAAAAATGACATAATATTTGAAGCACTTTGTCATTAACTACCTTGGTATTTATCATTTTTTTAATACTCCTCCATACATTTTGTTCACAACTTGATTCAAAAACTTATTCATTTGACCACTCCTTTTACTTAATTTTGATCCTTCTATATGTATTATTTCCTTTTCACATTATGCAACTTTGACTATGGTACATGCTCTAATTTTTTGTGATATAGAGATCACACTATATACATATATTTATAATAATTGTAAAACAAACAAATTATAAAAATAAAAAACATAAATAAATGATACTACTCAACACTTGCTCTTATTCTTCATGCTTGCTATAGATAATTGGTGGTATAGTTTAAGCCTATATTTTTTTACCTTTCATAGAAAAATGGTTCATTAAAGGTCTTTAGGTACTAGTGTGCCTTTTTGTGGCACTTAATGAATAATGAATGGACCTTTCCATATAATGTGTATTTTACATGGGTGCACTTTGAATCTACTATTGTATAACAAAATTATATGTTTTTGATTAATTTTCTTTGATCACATATTGTGATCATGCCATGCCTTATGGCTTTATTTTTTGATTATTGTGTCCAAATTTCCATTTTTCTAATTTATTAAATTTTGGTTAAATACAATAACCATTATCAAAGTGATTCTTTATCCCCTCGTGATATAATCAATAAGAATCACAAACTAGGAACTATGTATTCCATAGGAATTACTCCCTGCATACCATAGACTATTTAAGGAGTGAATCATGTTGCATATGTATAGTTTGTTATATAGGCCCATATTATAGAAGGTATCTAATCCTCCTAGTCATCCTTATGAATATTGCATATTTTTGTAAGCATATTTTCAAGAACCTTGTTTGATGCTTCAGTCTACCTATTTAATTGAGTATGATAATCCATGGTTTTTTCATGCGATAACATGAACTCCTCAATTAAGGTTTTTATGGTGTTATTCAAGAAGTTCATTCCTCTATCATTGATTTGATTTATGAGACATCCAAACTTGGTGATAATATTTAATATTTTATCTACATATTTGGCACTATAGCTTGGTGTCATAGTAGATTTCACCCATTTATAGAACAATCAATCATAGTGATTATATATCTCACATTATGATTCTTTCTAGTGGGATTAATGGTCCCTATAAAATTAATTCCCCATTACTAAAATATTTGCACAAATAACATTGAATTTAAAGGAATTTTATTTAGTTGAGTTATTTTGCCTAATCATTGACACATGTTTTAGTGTTTTGTGACTTTGTGTGCATCCTGAAACAAAGTAGGCCAACACATACCATTTTGAAATATTTTTATTGCAGTAGATTATCCTATGAAATTCCATCTTGAAACTCCTTGGTGTGCTTCTTCTAGTAACTATGGCCTTTCATCATCCAAATCTACTCTTCACAAAACATTATCTTTACCCATATTATATAGGATTCCATTGATAATATTGAACAATAGACCTCATGTAACTAGTTTGTTTCTATCCTTTTATTAATAGTGCATAGGGAAAACACCTTGCTCCAAAAAAATGTATATATCATCCATGTTTTATAGAATCATAGGTACACAAAATAAATGATCATATGGTAATTCATATTATGATTTTTTTGGGACTTCACCATTATCTATGTGATTAAGATGATTTAGACCCACATTTTATCTACCTAGATTCATATTTATCTTAAATTATAATTCTTGAAATACCATCAACCACCTGGATACCCATCCTCCTAAGATTGGATTGTTCACCAAATATGATGAGCTTGGTGATCAGTGAATAACTCAAATGGTGTAGATAATAGATAATACCTAAAAAAATTATGTAAACACCATAGCCAATTTTTCCCATTCCATAGTGGTGTAATTATTTTTTTCCACTGAAATCTTACAACTTAAAAATTTAATAAAGTGATATAGTCCCCCATCTCCAAGTTTAGCTAGCATTGCACCTACTATGATACTAGATGTATCCACATGGACATAGAACATCTTATTTCAATTAAGGAGGACCAATATTGGATTTGTGATTAATATTCAATTTAGATAAATAAAATTTGATTGACATTATTTATGCCACTTAAACTTTGGTCCTTATGCATCAATTTCTCCAATGACACTGATATCATAGCATATCCCCATATAAACTTATGATAGTATACAATATGACCAAGGAATTATCACATCTCAAAATAATTTACTTGAGGTTTCAATCCCATAATTACTATGATTTTTTAATTCAAAAATATTCCATTTATGCAGATCGGATATCCTAATATAACCCTAAAGGGTGTAAAGAGAAAAAAAATATATTCAAATTCTACACAATGTGCAGAGGTCCACATATTTCCAAAAAAAGTCATAAATTTGATATACTATCTTTAAATAAATAAAAAATAGACCCATAATCTAGATAAACTTCAATAAATTTATTTATAAAGTCTTTAAATGTAGTGACTACAACTCTAGAAAAGATAACAAGAGAAACTTTGAGACCAAATGAAATTACTTTATATGTAAATGATCCCCACTTTGTCATAAAGGTAGTTTTCATCTGATCTTCTATTGTAATTAAAATTTTATAATAACCACTAAACATTTCTATGAATGAGTATAATTCATGTCCTATTTCTAATTCGAGGAGTTCATCCATAAATGAAATTGGAAAAGGATTATTTAGGTAGGCATCATTTGGTTCCCTATAGTCCCTATAAACTTTGATTTCTCCTAATTTATTGGGATACACCACCATAGAACTTACCCAATCTACTTTTTCAATCGGATATATGATCCATTCTTCTTGCATATGATCAATCTCTTCCTTGAATTGCATCTTCATATTCGGGCTTATTCTATAGGTCACTTTTTATGCATTGTAAGTACTCCTTCAAATTTATATGCATCTCACCTACGAAAGGGTCTACACCCTTAAATTATAATTTTTTTATGGGAAATACATTAGGATAGTCTCAAAATAAGTGTATTTCTCCAAAATATACTTCTATATCCAATAATCTCTTATAATTTCATGTTTTGGTACAAAATTTATACCAATGTTTTCAATTCTCTTAACTAGTTCATGATATATTTTACTTGGCCTATTTGGAATGGAGTCTCTAAGTTCCCTTTCCCCTTCCTAATTTTAAATATTTATTTTTCATAGCTATGTACAATTTTTTTTCTCTATGATATTGGCTTTAGGCTATTCTATCTTTAGTTATGGTTCAAATAAACCTTTCAAATCTAAATCTTATTTGCTATCACCAAATCCTACCTACTATCTGCTATCCATAATTATGTTACAATATTCTAATAGGAATTCCTCTTTCTCATTCTTTTCCAAATAATTATTAATGGATTTATGTATTTTTATCTATTATTATTCCTATGAATTTTGATTTTGTGTTACCAAGCATGTCCTCCTCATGTCTATGGCATAAAATTACTTTTAGTTTTTTTAGAGATTTTCTCACCATTGGGTTCTCATCCTCAAAACTCAACAAGTTATACTTTATAAGTGGATTGGGTTTTTGTAGAAATTATATTCAATTATTAAATATAATAAAGGTGTGACTAATAAGTTATTTGATATGTTATTTATAACTCCTTTACTTTCATCCATGGGTACCATAACTCTTCATGTGATTTTTATGTGTGAGTCTTATGTAGAGGGATATGAGCATAGTGTATACTTTTGGGAGAAATATCTTCAATAAATGAGGTCTTAAGGTGCAATCTTTGATCCAAATTAGGATTATTGGCTTCAATATGGGTTTCTCTACAAGTTGGGTAAGATTTGTATGTCTAAGGAGGAAATAATTTATCTTATGAGAGAATTATATGCTTTAAAAAAATACATTTTGGTGTTAAAAATATTATTTCACATTTTTAGAGGTATGTTATTGGCCTAATATGTAATTTTATATTTCTAATTTCATAAAATGATGCGTGTTATGTAGTAGAAGCAATCTCGATAAAAGTAAATTAGCTTTTTATACGCAATTATTGGTTCCTTATAGCCCATGGGAAAACATATTTATGTATTTTTTAGGTGGGTTTCCTATGTTAGGGAAGGGACATGGCTATCTATTTATGGTTTTTGACTAGTTTAGTAAGATGAATATTTATATATATTATTAAAATATCCTCAATGATAGTGATGCAACTGAGTTTTCATTTGCTTTTATGTGGGTTCATTTTGGTGTTCCTAGTTCTATTGTTTCAGATTAGGATGAAATATTTTTTGGTAAGTTATGGGTCACATTATGGGAGAAGATGGAAACCAAGCAAAAAAAGTCTACTAGTTTTCATTCATGAAATGATGGATAGATAGAATTTGTGAGAAAAAAACATAGTAAACCTCATAAGATGGTACAATAGGAAGCAAAGTGAGTATTAGGATGAAAATTTGGTGTATATTTATCATCATTTTAATAGGGTAGTGCATTATTCTACTAGTGAAACTCATTTTGAAACTTGTTTTGGCTAATACCTCCATGTGGATCTTATGTTACTTTGATATATTTATACAAAGGAAATGGGAAAGTGGGTCCAAGAGTCTACAAAGATAAAAATTTCATTTATAAGATTAAAAAAATTAACTTCCAAGTGAAATAGAGGTTAAAGGAATAACAATCCAAGTACAAATTAAGGCATGGTCATCATATTACTAAGCATATTTTCCTTTTTGGAGACAAGGTATGGTTTCACTTGAGTACAAAAAGACTCCAAAGTAAGACTATGAAGCTTAAGCCTCTTAGTTATATTAAATTTTAGATTTTGGAATAAGTGGAAAAGAATGATTTTATAATTGATTTTCCTTTTTATACAAAGATTTATTTAGTTGTCAATGTTGATAACTTATGTATTTTTAAGCCTTCTATGTTAGAAACTTAAGATGAATGGTATTTCCTACCTTCAATTGAAGACCTCACTATTTATAGTTAGTTAGAATTAGAGAAGGATGTTTTTCTAAAAAATAATTAAAGAATAATATGAAGAGGAGTGGAAAAGAACTAGTTGGTTAGGTTAAAAGGCCAACTAACTATAAAAGTCAAGTGGCATTATAAAGAAGATGTAGGGAAGATATTTCATCACTTATATAATTTCTGAATATATTAGGAACATTAAAGCCTCAAATTGGGGAGGTATAATCTAAAATATTGATATAATGTACTAGTTATATGTGAACATTAGATGTTTCCACTATTCCTAATATGTGTAATTCATGCATTTAAGACACGTCATGTTCAAAACACCAATTTAAATATATTGAGATGGTAGATTCACTATGGGGATGATCTAGACATCTTTAAGATGTTGAATTCAATAATTATTAACTCTTGAATTGGTGGGGTTCTCCATGCATAGTGGAATTACTACTATATGTAAGTGACAGTTGTGCAATTGCCCCAATGATAGTGTAGTAACCATTGTTTGTAGGTGATGGTTACATAACCATTGGTCTACATAAATTGTTGGTTTTACCACCATAAAAAGATATGTGCATGGCAATGGTTGCAAATGAGTCCTATGATTTACAATAGTTTTTTTAAATTTATTTATAGATTTAAAAGTAAGAGGGCATAAATACAAACCTTGTGGAAGGTATAAGATCATCATATAAGTTAGTGAGGAGTTATGAAATCGGATTCTTATTATGATTTTGAAGGTTGAGTCTTTGATCATATGATCTTATTATTTCCTAGTTGTTTACAATATTGATTTATTTAGAGTTGTGTTTTAAGAGTGAAAGTCAAATAGGTATTATATTGGATAGTGTAGTAGTTGTTATATATAACCATGAAAGGTCAGAAGTGATAATAACTTTTACTTTTGAGGATTACATGATATAAAGGCGAGTGAAATTAACTCACCCATTATAATTTTTCCCTCACTAAGTTTATAGATGTCAATTATTGTTTTTATGTTTTACTTTGGTGTGACTTTCACATTTTTATTTATGTTAATAGTTTTGTATGTCTCAATTGTACCATAATGCATCTCTATTTTAGAAATAAAGCTACACTAGAACAATCATTCTTCAACAAATTGTTGAGATAGGAGTACAAGATCCATGTTGGTGAAACTTAGTGTGGAATATCCACGTATTTTACATATCAGCATATCCTAAGAAATAAGAAGAGGTTATATATTAATAATAAAATAAGATATGCACTCAACATGCTCAGGTTCAATTCTAAGTCCTTCTAGAAAAGCTTCCTTATAAGCTTCCTTATAAGGGAATTTCATGTGACATATCTAACAAAGATACTTGTTCTAATCATGCATCTTCTCCTTATAATATTATAAACAAATTATCAATTTCAACGGGAAGTAAATTAAAGTGTATGCATATATTTATATATTATATGATGTTGCAAGATATTTAAAAAGTCAAGATAGGTAAATTATTTGGCATAGGGAACTTGAGAGAATAATTTCTTCATCATACTCTAAATATTATATCAACATATAATGTTTATCTATTTAATATTGTGGGTACTCATTTATTTTCACCTTATTTGGAATCTCATATCATGTGTCCAATATTTAAATTAAGAACCCAACATGATCCAAATAATTATATAACCATCATGATTGGTCACACAATTCACTATTCTTTTTTATTTTCCTATGAAGTGATTAAAATAATTAAACTATTGAAAACTGATTTAAATCTACAAAAATATATATATATGAATTTTAAATACATAATTTATAGAATTATAATTGAGATAAACATATGAAATTGACAAAAAAAAAATGCAAAACTATATTGGATCTAGTTTATTGATAATTATCCACACTGACTATGACTAAAAAACATCCTAAAAACACCTATGAATTATGTCATAACCAAAATAAATAATTCAATTTTTTTTGGGATAAGGCCAAACTAGAAGTATAGAGACACATTGTAATGTAGGATTTTGAAGATAATGGTAGTTTATCTTATTAGTGGATAAACCAAAACAACTCAAAGACAACTAACAATTAAGTGATTTTGATGGTATGGATGCTTTTTACTTGTCATTGTTTTGTTGAAAGAATTCAATGATTTAGATGTACACTTAATCATCATAGTAATCTTCAAAGCCTAAGTATTAGGGTGAAAAATGATTATTTAAAAAAAAATCAACAAATAGAAGATAAAAACACTATTTACCTTCCTAAAATGACTTTATCTTGTAATCAACATGACAGAAGGCTTGTGCTTAGTTTATGAACAATTGATCTTTGAGAATGATAGTGATTTCTAGGCATCATATCCTCTTGTTTACTTGGAAATTATATGTTGGCATATTTTGGTTTCAAAGTTCTCTAGAAATAATTTGGCATTATTTCTTTTAACCTAAAATCTTGTTGAAGGATGGTCATGGCTCATGTATTTATAGTTTTTCAATTGACTCCAACCCATGTGTGGTTAAGGTTTGGAGGTTGAATGCTTTTATTTTTTGAGATATATGTTAAATTTATGAAGCATGGCTCAATATATTTGATATTTAGACTATTTATGTTGATATTTTCAATTTTTGGGTTTGAGGATGATGACATCATATTCTTGGATATTTGTTGAAATTTCATTTTCAAAAATTAGATATTCATTAATTCAACATGGATTTTTTATTTAAGTATTTAATTTGATTTATTTTGTTAAGCATTCTTGATTAGTCTTTTGGTCATTTCAAAAATTTGGTTGAGTGCCCTATTCAATTGGTTTAAAACATCAATTTGTTAGGTCATAGCTTGACTAGGGATGAATCAATGTGAGATTATTATTGTGTATAGGGTACTACCTCAAATAGGGAAGCCTTAATCAGATTTTAGGCATTTAAATCTAATGTGCAAATAAATTTAGGTGTTTCAGTGATTTCTAGGTTTAATGTGTATTTTTTATTGTAAATTGGTCTAATGTCCATTTAGACACGAAAGTAGCCAAAAAGGAGTTTCTACATTTTTCCTTGGTTTAAGAATTTGTTACAAGATACAGGCATAGTAACATATTTACAATGAATGAAAAGGTCATTAAATTGAAATTTTTAATGTTAGAATGGTGTGTTGACAACCATAAGTTGTTACAAGCCAATAGGCACAAGCTAATGCCTAGAAAGGTAATTGATGAACCATGGATGCCCCCTTGAGGGTATGGGAAAAAAATAGTGTTAATGAATGGGCCCTCAAAAAGAAGAAAACAACATGGTCTTTTGGTAATTGATTTCTAAATAATGATTTTAACCCAACAAGGTATCTTCAATCATTAGCATAAAAGTTGACATAGTAGGACAGATTGATCATTTGAAAAAAAATGATTGGTCAAAATAATTTTCCCTGATAGGGCAAATTGGCAAAGGGTGCTCAAACAAATAGCCCATAATATAGATCAATGATGAATAGGCATAGAAAAATGATATGAGTTTGAGGTACCTGCTAGTATGGAGATGCACATCCTAACTAGCATATGATACAACCTAAAATGGTCAAGTTATTTTTATTTGATCAAGGAAAAGAGGTTATTTGCTAAAGTGAACAAGGAAAATTAATTTGGTATCATTTCTTTTAAGATCACATGTCTGTTATTTAATTTTTCATGTGGCATTATTCACCATAATTATAAATAAATCATGGTAACTTTGGATGACATAAACATGGAAAACCTAATTTAAATATAATTATAAATAAATTATTTGTAATATATGAGTAATCAAATCCCAAGTGTAAATGCAATGCAATAAACTAAGTATAGGAATGAATATAAATACTTACAACTCAAGTAAAAGATATAAAAAATCAAGACTTCAATTTAAACATAATGTAATAAACATACAAAAACCAAGGAGTAAGGAAGCACAATAAGAGATGTTAGTCGTCAACCAATTAAGATCAACAAATCTAACAAACAAAAACCAAAGTAAAGAAGTAAGGCAGAATTAAAGGGTAATAAAATGAAGGAACTACTTGAAACATAAATATGATAAATTCAGCTAAGGTAAATGTAATAAACAAATTAAGCTAAGGTAAATGTAATAAACAAATTAAACTAAGGTAAATTCAATAGAGAAACTAATATAAGGAAAATGCAAGAAATAGAAACTAATCTAAGGAAAATGTAGAAAACAAAATCTAATCTATGGAAAATGCCATAAACATAATATAGAAAAGCAGTGAACTTAGAATACTGAATGAAACTATTTTTGCATGTGTAATAGAAGTGAACACTTGGAAAAAGATTTTCCCTAGGCTATAGAGAGCGACAACATATATATGACAGTATATAAATGGGAAGGGGGAATAAAAAATAAGGAAGGAGCATCCGAGCTAAGTCCAAATTCCCCATGTAAGTGAATATTACCTACATATTCCCATGGGCATCAAGTTTAACATTGAATTCAAGCCAAATGTGGTTCTCCCATGATTTAGGATAGAATAAAAATGATAAGATAAATAAGAGATGGATTATATAGTAAAATAGGAAGGGGACCACAAAATGACAAGTGCATGAAACAAAGGAGTTTGTGCTCATAGTTATGAGAATACCAGGCATAAAAACTCATGAAACTATGAGAGTGTGGTTTAGGGTAAAACCACACTTAAAGGTAAAAGGTGAGTGCTCACAAATGAAATAGGATAGTAATTCATAGCGTTCACTACGTCTAAGTTTTAGAACAATAATGAGCTTCCAAAATGGAAATTTCATTTTTAAGACACATCAATAACAATAAACGGTCCATGAAACTAGAAAATGAGCTCAATAAATGATACTGGCCAAGCTAACACATGATGCCCTATGCATCTAAGAACTTTTTACATAGTCTAAGTAGACCTCAAGCTAATGTAGTTCTCTAAAAAAATGGGAGTGAAATAACAAGGGAAATAAAAATGGATGAGATGTGACTCATGAGTAGGCTTTAGTTATATCTATCAACTAGAAGATGCATGCCTTGATTAGCATTGATACAATCTGAATGACCTAATGTTTGAGGCTTATTTAGGAGTTTTTTGGCATATCTACATGTTTTTGGGGGGTTTTTTGGCATCTTAACTCAATGGTGGATAACAAGATACAAATTGGGTTAACTCACAAAATGGTGAGAGTATTTCTTAAGTTACTTGTAACATGGTGAGATCATGGCTTAGGTTACTTAAAAAATAGAGAGAGCATGGGAATAAGGGTGGACAAGATGTCTAAGAAAACACTGAGCATTGCCTACATATTCCAAATAGACCTCAAGCCATTGTATTTCATCCTATAATGAATAAATCAACTAAGTAACAAGATTGTGAATAGACATGGTTAAAAATAATGGCATGGCAAGGTATAATGATGCAAAATTTGACAAAAATGATGGATGTAATTTCCTAATGACTACCATAATTCTTGAAGAAGATTCTCATTGAAGGAATGTGTTAAATAGTCTCAAGTCTAGATATTCTATCAAAACTACATTAGAACCCAACCACTGACATTTTTTAAAGTATCAATGAATCAAAACTAAGGTCAAAATGGGAATGAGAGATTAGAACATGAGGTAAATAGGAAAGGTGAGGTGGGAAAGGGACATGACATGGTATGGATAATATTATGGAATGGTAAAACATAAAGTAAGATATCCTCATTAAAAATACTCCAAGTTACTACAAGAAAAAATATCTTGAGATGGATTATGTTCATTGGTTCATCAAGTTCATCTCCTTCTAGAGTATCTAACCTATATTCCCTAGAACCATAGTTATTGATAATAACATAGGGTCCTAACAAATTAGGCTTAAACTTTCTCTTTTATTGCATTCAACATTGGTGTTTTCTAATTTTATTTGAGTACAAGATCACCAAGCTCAATTTCTCTATGATTTACATGCCAGTTGTATTGACCATGTAACCAGTTTTGATATGCTTGAAGGCTATTCAAGGTTGTCATTCATTTTTCATCCAATAATTTTAACTCTTGTAAATGAGCTACTCTATAATCTTCATCATCAAGGATAGACTTCAATGAAATGCATAGAGAAGGCAACTCAACCTTGATAGGAATAATAGCCTCAGAACCATAGATTAGGGAATAAGGTGTGGCTCCTATTAGAGTGAAAAATTTGGTACGGTAAGCTTAGAGAGCATAAAAAATTATAGGTGTCAGTCACAACTACTAACATTGATGATCTTCTTGAGAATATTTACAATGGTTTTATTAGATGCCTCTATTTATCTGTTACCTTGTAGGAAGTATGGAATTGAAAAATGATGGTAATACTATATTTGGCATAAAGGGATTTGACATCCTTATTTATGAATGAACCACCATTATCAAATGTAATTTGGGATGGAATACCATAATAGTAGATGAGGTGATTTAAGATTAATTTAGATATTTGTTTATCGATTATGTAAAATAGGGAATGACTTCCACCCATATAGTGAAGTATTCTATAGTGGTACAGATATGCTTATATCCATCTAAGGATATAAGGTTATATTTCCTATGAGGTTGAGTGCCTATATTGCAAATGGATATGGCATAGTCATTGGTTTGAGTTTTTAAGATGAAGTATGTATCAGATTAACATGCTTCGGGCATTTTACACACTTTTTAACATATGTAATGGCATCAAATTCCATAGTTGGCCAACAATAACCAATAGATATAACATTTAGGCAAGAATGCCCCCAATGGTGTGGGCCCCAAAAATATCTTCATGAACTTACCTTAATGCTAATACAAATTCTACTGAGGTTAAATAGTAAAACAAAGTTCCATCAAAGCTTTTATGATAAAGTGTGGGTCTAATTAATGTGTAACAAGAAGATTAGTGTACAAAGGATTTTAGTTTTTATGAGAAAGGTTAGGTGGGATGATTTAGTCATGAAGGTAATATTGTAATTCAACATAACATGATGATTTCCCTTCTTAGACTATCTGCAAACACACAATCTTGACAATTAAGAAACTCTCAAATTCACTGGCCGATATAAGACTTAAGATTTTATTCTTAAGGTCTATAAGACATATCCCATCTCTCAATAAACTATCTAAATCTGATCCACATATTAGTTTAAAATAATTTAGTCACAAAATATTGATAATTCTTACTCTTAAAGGTCTATCTCTTGATCAGCTTATAATGAACCCAAGGTTCCAAGTATTGTACACATGCATAGACTAACAAAGGTCTAAAATATATTACAAACAAAAATATTGAAATCAACCTCAATAGATTAAACTCACAAAATGGTTGATATAACATTCAAATCCTTATTATTTGGTGTTCTTCCAATCCCATTAGACGTGCTATAGACCTTTGATTAGTGTATTGGACTCCACACATAACAAATTTTACTCTATCTTCAAGAACATTCAACCACAAGTGAAAAATGAGATAGTCCCTTATATCTTTAGTTAAAAAGTCTAATTTGATATAAAACCTATTTGGACATGTCATAAATTCTAATCTTGAGATCCTTATGAAATCTCAAAGCTTTTGGCATATTCATTTAGGATTTATATACTTTTTGGAAGTGAAACCTAGACCATAGGTATACATAGTTTTCCATAAAGTTGAGATCTATTTTTTTTATTATTCATAAAACTCCATGGATCTTTAATGATATCAAGCCTATAGAATGGTCTTAGGAAATTCATACACAATTTCTAATACCCACAATGACTTGACAAAATAGATTCCACGTGAAACTCGACTGTTGTGTATGACAGTAAAAAAATAGGTTTCTATAGGTTATAAGAGCATTGTCATTGGAAAACATATAAAAATAATACAAATACATCGAACTCTTATTGATAAATATTTAAGTCACCTAAAATACAATGTTCACAATCAAAATTCCTTTAGATTTTATAAAAACAAAAATACATAAAATTATTACACAAACCTCTCCTTTTTTAATCAACTAACTATCAACAACCACCCAGTCCTTAATTTTATTGACCTTCTACACTTTTTTTAGAGTAGTTACATGCCTCCTACATAACAAGTTTGATGCTCATCAAGTGTTGGAAGGTCTCACCAAGCATAGAATACTCCATGTTTGTCCAAGATTCTCTAAAATCTACCTAAACTTAATATAATAAACAGACTTTCTTACCTTATCTTGTAGTTAAATTTTATTTTTATTGATTTTAGGATGAATATGACCTTATAAAAATTATAGACACCTTCTAGTTATGTAAGATATCCTTTGAGATCTCTAGGACTCTTAACAAACTATTAGATATTACAATTTATCCATAATTTTACATAAACATATTTAAAAATTTAAATTCTAGCTTTGGAGGGAAACCTCCAAAATACCCATAAATAACCTATAGTGGACTCTCGATGCCTCAATGAGGGTTATTGAGACTAAATAGACTTATCTAAGATTCCTAATTTCATCAACAATATCTTTAAACCTATGAAAAAGACTAAGCTTGTATGTTTGTAGGATGCTCCTACATCACATGAATAATTAGGACAAACAATATTACAAATCATTTTGATGGTTAAAGGTTCATGAGTAAGTTCTCTAATATGTTCAACAAGGAACTAGTAATCTCTAGCCTTATCTATAATCTATCTCATAGAACCAATCATGTCCATGGCATTCACTAGTCTATTACTATCTCGAGGTATCTACTCAAACTAAAGACGGGTAATTTGATGTTTGAGAGTATCTAACATGGGTTTATAAGGCACAATATTCTCATCTTTAGTCTAAAATTGGTTGGTGACTTGATTTATAATAAGTTAATAGTATTCATGAACCATTAAGTTATGTATATTCCACTATAATGATAAATGAAGCCCTGTAATGAGTGTTTCCTATTAATCCATGTTATTGGTAAAAAGAAAGATGATATAAAAAGACTTGAAAATGAGATCCAATTTTGGTGTTATGAATATAAGTATGGATCTTGATCCATAATAATTTAAGGAACCATCAAAATAAAGTGTCCATTACTATGCTTCAGGAGGTGTTTCCTCTATAGTCATGATAAACTCATTTGGAAACCCAAAGGTGAGTGGCTGAGTTTCAAAAAGAGGAGCTTTGGTAAGTAGGTCTAAAAATACCTTTCCTTTGATGGCCTTATGATTAGCATATTCAATCTTGAATTCACTTAAAAGTATGATCCATTTAATCATGTGGACTTTTAAAGTTTTTTTGGGTAGTAGATACTTGAGTGAATCTATTTTGGTGATGATGATGGTCTTAATTTAAAAACAAAATACATATATCCACATTAGTTTTTAGGCTTGGTGTGCAACAAAATATAAATATCAATCATGTAAACTTGATCATATAGAATCTTACCAAAGTCATATTGACTTTGACTGAGGTGAGGGCTCCACCTTATAGTCAAAATTTTGTCTCCCATTATAACATTTAAATCGGGTCTTATAGACTTTAACCATTGAAATGAATTTAAAAGACTTGGGAAAACAAAATATTTCATGGTATGTTCAATGGAAACCAACACTCAATGGATCTCAAGGGTGCCCAAAATGAAAGCAGCAATATTCTTGAAAAAACACAATCTAAAATCTTAGCTAAGAGTTTGCAATCAAGGAAGAAGACAAAGTAGAAAAGTATTGATCTCCCTACCAGTGAAAATTTATTTTATTTGATAAAAAAATCCATGGTATTATGAAATGTATAAGCACATCATCTTATACACAACCTACCCAGCTATGATAAAACACAATCTTAAAGCCTAGATAAACGTTTAGAGGCATGAAAGAATACAGAGTATAGAAGTATTATCTCATCACCAATGAAAATATTTGTTTATTGATAAAATATTTGTGATATTCTAAAATGTATAAGCACATATTATACACAACCTACCAAACTATGGTTTTTATACAAACTAAGGAGTTCCCATCCAAATAGATATATCAATCATATATTTATAAAAGAGACATGAGATATTTGCACTTGATAAAATCGATCTGAAACTAGAAATACATGTTGTATGGAATTCAAGGAACCAAAGGGAGTGTCTACCAGAATACTTCAAGTTTTTCATTTAAAAGGCTATATCTATGAATTTGGATTGAGGATAAAAACTATCTTTCTGACTACTAGGCTACAATAAATAAAACCCTAAGATATCAATCTTTTACAAATTACCATGAAATCAGCATTTAAATGTTTAATGGAAATGGTATAAAACTATTTAATATTCTTCTTATAATAAATATGGAGTTAACCTAATTTCAACATAATCATATATTTGTATTAAGTAATGTAATTTTTTTGATAATTTAATGTTTTAAAAATCACTCTTAACGTCTTCCTCCTCCCCTAATGTTTTAGATTTAAAATTTTGAATAAAAGGAAGGATACAGGTTAAAATAATCATGGTAGGCCTTATTAAAAAAAAATTATAATTGCAAAGAAAAAAGTAGACAATTTTATAAATTTGTATCCCATCTAAAATAACACAGTTGATTATCTATGAAAGGTGGAAGACAAGTTTTGTAAAATTCTTAAATTTTTAATTTAATATTGAACTTTTTTGTTTTTAGTGATAGACATGACTATGATGAAAGATAAAAACTCAATGAATATTTTTATACTAATATAAACTCTCAACATTAATAGCTAATATTTGAATTCATGAATATTTTTCTTTCTATACATCTATTAATATCAACAATCATCTTATGATTCAACTCTTCAACACATTTTAGTCTCAGTTTAATTCTAAATTGGGAAAGATCTAACATCATATTTACATATGCATATGTGATTTGTTTTATCCATGAATTTTATAAAGACCTTAACTCTAGGATTAGTATATGTCAACTTTCACTTTGGCATGAATTTTAGCTTCCAAATGAGCTTGCCTTTATACCTTCCTAGCTTCATTATTCTCAACTGCTTTCTTTCTTTGTTTAAACTTGTTTATCCTTGTATATCTTGGTGTCTACAAATATTTCTTCACAGACATAAAATCTAGTGCCATTTGAAATACTAGCCACATTTTGAAGCACCATTTTATCATTACTTTAAATAGTCTTAGGTCCTTAATGCTCATGACTGATACATGTAACTAAGACTAATCTCATCCCAAAAAGCATGGAATGAATAGATCGTATGTTTCCAATCAAATATTTCACAAAATAGTAGTTGTCAATAATGTGGATAATAAGCTTCCCTTTTTATATCAGAATAATTTCTCCCATTTGGGGAATAACATGTAGCCTTTTTTTCATCTTTCCTCTGATGAAAACCTATTCATGTTTACCAACAAGGATTCAATATTTATTGAATAAAAATAAACCCTGTGATGAATTGTGTTAAATATGTGACAACAAAGTTAAATGTTTGATCCATTTATGGTTCAGTTTGAAGCCCACTTCTTTATAGGGGGTGTGGGTGGGAAATACCCCCCACTATTTTCATAGCGGGGTCCATGGGGCACCTCTGAAGAAAAAATTTAAGTTGTCATACCCATGTTTTTATGAAGATTCATTCCACTAAATTTTATTTTTAGGAAGGAAATTCCTAATGGCATTTTTCAACTCAATTTTAGGAGGAATTATAATGATGCTTTACTAATTAGGTTTATTTATCTTTATGGATTTCATATGTAATCTATGATAAGTTCACATGTAATATTTTCATCTTGGAGTTAATAAACCTTGATATCTTACATCGTGGATGTATCCTGAGATTTGATAAGGTTTTACCACATAAATCTAGTATTTTGTATCATGCATGTTTATTATATCTATTTGAAGTATCTATGTTCTTAAAAAATTATGTTCTATTAGTGATTATTTATTTTTGTGAAGTTTTTAGTTTCCTAAAACATTACATAGGGTAGAGAGCAGAATCACTAGTGAGGAGATAGGAAGGAATTTGTCTCTTGATCTAATAAAACACAAATTATAGTTGTGGTGAGAGATCCATGGTAAAGAAAACATTAAAATACAAAACTAAATGTATCATATTAGGTAAAATTTTCAACTTCAAAATCTAGGTGGTAAATTTAAATATGTAGGAAATTTAAAAATTTAAAATCTATGAAAAAATATGGAATTAGAACAAAATGTAGTTTACAATGACTAGGTGTTTAACGATAATACATAATAGTGATAGAAGGTCAAAATTCCAGCTAACTATTATTATCTCAATATGCCACACAATTATGCTAGAACTACATTATTTGTCATTATTTTACATGGTCCTCCATTAGAACTAATAGTTTATTTACTAATTACATAGAAAGCTATTAGATTAGATAGTTTTAATATCCATTTTAAACCAAACTTGAGGGGCTATATTTTTATCCTTGGTAATTAAGTGTCTCTTAGCCTTCACAACCCTCCCAAAAATAAGGGATCTTAAGCCTATCATAGCTAAATACAATACCTTTTTTATTCAATGGATCAAAATAATACATAATTATACTTATAGGTGTTCTACATTGGAATTTTAATCAAGGTGGTGGAGGACTCTAGTATTATTGAGTGTTTATCTATTAATGTCCCCCCTATATTTAATATTCATTTGATCATTATAGGATACTTTAGTCCTCATTTTTAACATTTATTTAACCTTCACATGGAATTTTTTCCTTCTTTCATAGATAAGTTGACCCAAAAATCATAGTATCTTGGGTATACAATGGAGTATGGATACCACTGCTATCCTTTCAATCTCGACACATTGGTGTACGTAGATTGAGACCATCTATCACCAATAAATATAAAATTTATATAAAATATAAAAGATTCATGAATCAATATATTATGTAACAAATTTAAGATATGCACTTTGAGATTAATATCTATCTATATTGTTAAGATAAGAGTATTTAATATATTTGTACTAGTTTTATTAGATACATAGCCTCTTGGTATTTAATTATTTTGGTAGAAAATGATGTTGAGATAATAAATATAGAATATTTAGTAAATGCATAAATAATAATATATGATTTCAATTCCTTTTATGAAACACGTATCATAGTAGGGATCTCTCTCTCTCTCACACACACACACAAAAGATTTAAATTCATATGCATACAAATAAATTTATATGGAATTGAAAAGGGGAATAAGTAGTTTATTAACAATAATTTAAATTTCAAGCCTCTTGAAATTTTTTCTAGACTCTAAATCCTAATATCAAAATGATAAATAAAAAATCACACATTGGTTGGATGGCTTTATTTTTGGCAACATATAACCTAATATACCCTAATCTTTAAGTCAATTAGGTTGGTTCTAGAATAGTTGCAAATGACTATATTTTATTGTATACACCTACTCTATGCAATCTCACATTAGAATCTAATATATATGGTCATGGTCATGATCTACATGTAAAAATTTCAATAAACATAAACACTCAAAATAACCCTATTTGTGAATCTTGGAATTTATTTTTTGAGTTTAACGTACTCATATCATAATTAAAAAAATAAAAAATGAAAAAACATCCCACATTAGTTTGAAGGCTTGGTTCACAAAAGCATATAAACAAAATATGGTCATGATCCTATTTACCCTTATTCTAGTTTCACATATAATATGAATAATCTAATTTCAATTAAATAGATCTAATCACACATCCATTAAAATAAATAATTCAGATATACCTAATAGATTAGCCTTAGGAAAACATGTTTAAGTGAAATAAATGAAACTAGGCTATGAAAATGAAGTATAAGAGGTTAAGAAATGATCACACCTATTTACTGCTATAGAAATATGAGTCTGTATAATGATTGTGCATATATTTGGATCTCACTCTTGAAATATGGAATTCTAAAACTTTTTATAGGTAAATACATGAATGGATCCTAAATAGATTCAACTTGGTGAAAATTTTGTTGACTATGTATTTGTGTCATGGAGTTTGACCTACATATCATTACACAAACTCATTTATCTCTCATTGATGCACTGGTTCTCTTTTGATAGTTCTATACCATAAGATTGTGGTTTTGTCATGTAGAATATGTAGAAGTGAGGTTATTCCTCTTTAACCTAGCTTGACACTCTATAAAAATATAAATATTTATGGAGTCAATAAATTTACAATGTGACATTATAAATTACATATCTTACATGCTTGGAATCATACATCTACATAGTTTTGTGAATGTGTTGATGGAATAGATCAAGTGAGGGTTTTGAACCTCTTCTTCCCTAGAAGTGATAAATGCAACTATATGCAGGTTAATACCCTCTTTTAGAATAAATAAAATGGTGATAGACCAAGAAGAACTACTTTGTTTTAATTTTGTAAGATGTGACTCAATGAAACTAAATTTGAATTAGGAGGAATGATGTTTAATGCATAGATATAGGATTTAACTTTGACATTAAAATTTTTATTACTCTTAAAGGGATCTCTCTCTCTCTCTCTCTCTCTCTCTCTCTCTCTCTCTCTCTCTCTCTCTATATATATATATATATATATATATGTGTGTGTGTGTGTGTGTGTGTGTGTGTGTGTGTGTGTGTGTGTGTGTGTGTGTGTGTGTGTGTGTGTGTGTGTGTGTGTGTGTGTAATGATCTATAATAATTTATAAATGCTAACAAACTTTATAATTGATAAGCGGAGAGATTAAAGGTTCATTATCAATGGAAATGGGAAAATGGACCCACAGGATTAAAATTGAAAAACACATGTACGAAACTTGTCTAACCAAGTGACTAACTTACATTGAATGTGAATCTGACATGTTGTTGACATAGGCTTTATTTTTTAGGCAAAGTTTGATAATGAGTAATGTATAGTCTAATTTATCAATAATATAGTCTTTGATATGTGTTAGACTTTTTTTTAGGCTCAAAAGATAAAGATGGACTTATTGATACTGGAATGGACTAATTTAAACTAGATAATATGTATAAGTTTTCTAAATAGGATAATTTGGGAATAATATATTAGGAATAATATTATTTTACCAAAATTACATGTATACATTATTCCTCCACATAAATGTGGGAATAATAATGTGAGTTAATTTACGCATGTGGAAAAAGTATAAATGTAAATAATTTGAATAATGAAGCTCCACTTACCTAGGGAAGAATGAAAGTTTTTATAATGCACACACGAACTAAGCTTCCATCCATAGTTTTTTTGATGTACCTAAAATAAGTAACAATTGCTAAAAGTAGTCAATGATTTCTTGCATGATATACTAAACATCAATTTATTCTTGTGTGCAACCCTTGGCCCTTGTTTATAATATTTTCTTGAACATATCTATGAGACTTGGGCTTGATATGTGCAACATTTTAATATTTTCATTACTTCTAGCCATTTGTCCTATATTTTGAGTGACATTTGAATATGTCCCTTATTTTTTACATTATTAATGGCCTTTGTATCTAGGCATTGGCCTTGATTATTGTAACATATTCATGTCAATTGTATGTGGCCCTTGGCATTATTATATGGCATTTCATAATATTGTGTGTTGAACATATTTTTCTTTTTGAGCATGATTAGTGGTGTCATAATACATATCATGCACTTTTACTATGTAGTCTACTTAGAGATGGTGACTTTACTACATACCTCATTACTAAAATTAAGTATACAAACAATAATACATGCCTCATTGCTAAATATGTAACACATGTAGGCCTCATATTCAATATGTTACATACATTCTTCAATTACAATTACATCTTTATGATGACATATTATCCAAATTTTGACATAATACTATATGATTATATGTTTATCACATGATACAATTAACTCTTCTTTTAAGATGATTGACTTGAAAGATACATCCCTCATATCAAAATGGGGGAATCACATTAAGATTGTCTTATAAATCCAAGCCTACATGATAAAACAAAAAATAAAATCAATGACAAAATACAAGTTTCAAAAAAATAGAATATAGGTTTTAAGAGATTCAATGTAATAGAAAATGATATTCTATATTAGAGTACAGGTTGTCAAAGATTTAAATTTATTAATAAATTATACATATGATATATATTGGTATATTGATAAAATTTCCAAGATTATATGACATGCACATGTGCTCACTTTTCAAAGACTCAAATTATAAAATCATACATAATTAAATGTATATGCATGGGCATCTAAAAAGCAATTAAAAGATATAAGTTGTAGATTGAAAATACAATTACAATTGAGCATATATATTCATATGATTTTATATCACTAAAAAACATTTAGGGGGGCATGATACTCATTCACACTCGTGCTTATTTAAAGTCAAAATTTACAATTTAAAAATTCAAAAGGCATGATGTTTGTTCATGCACATTTTCAAAGGTCATTGAAAAATTTAAATTTAAAAATTCAAAGTCATAATTTAAAAGTAAAATATTCAATTCATTTAAAATACTTGAGCAAGCAGTCATGATGGGATAATGAATATTATTTATTCTCTTTCAATCATGTAGAAATATAATCTAGATCCATATACAGTGATGTGATTCAATCTGTATGGGTAATTTAAGTTGAGTTTTAATAATGCTCAATGACCATGTAATTACTTCTAATGAACTCATTGTGTGGTTAGATATTCAGTGTTGGTGATGTACGTTTGAGAATATTTACACTAAATGGCCTTAGCATCACTTCTAGGAAACTCATCATGGTTCCACCTTTTTGGATTTGTACATTAGATACTACTCCCCATTCATGATATTTAGAATAACTCATCTTTAAAACTCAAGATCTTGAGTATCTATTTAAATTGGGACTTGATGTTATCAAAGGTTCCTCAAACTACCAATTAGGACATGTTAATGTTTGTATTATGAGATTTTAGTTACAAATTTAAGGTACCGAAATGGGACTATGGAAATTAGAATAATTATTACTTAATGTATATTTAGTTACACATAGTTTATAACCCAAGATCATACATCTTCATTATATTAAACATCTAGATTTGATTAGCAAAATTAAAATTATGTGCAAGGAAACACACAAAAATTTCAATGGAACCATTAAATGATCTCTATGTAATTATTCACAATCAAAACTATTTACTATTTACAATAAAAATATTTTATAGCACTATAATGAATCTTTTTTTATTCATATTCTCAACCTTTTCATTCTACATCGAAGGAGTCTTTCCATATTCAATTATAAACCTATAACTTACACAAAACTCTATGATTTTAAACTTTGTAATATACTCCCAATAGTATCTTCGACTAAAATAATTGTCTTATCTCGAGATAAAATCTTAGCAAGCGTGTCAACTTTTATAGCTAGTGGGGTTACTTGTGCTAAGCTAAGGGGTTGATCAAAATTAATGGTTGAGGTTATCTCTCAAAGTGTGTTTTACCATTTTTCACCTCTTGCACATTACGTAGCCACCCTTTTGGGTTTTCAACTAAGAACTATATGAATATATTTCCATTTTTGGGTTTCAATAGATTGGCATTGCCATGAGGCCTCCCTTTATGGGACTTCAAACTTCCTAACCCCACTCCCAAATCTTATGGCCTTCTCAACCTTATATAGCCTTCAATGTTGAAAAAAAATTTAATTCGCATACCTTAATATGAAGGTGGATCCATGTACTATAAATATGGAGTTGTCTCAACCTAAAATTATTAAGAGTCTATTAAAACCATTTTTGAAGATGCTAACACTATGGTGTCAGATGGTGGAGGTGTTTTTTGTGGTAGAGGTGCTTAGTGTAGTGTTGTATTTTTTTATTCATTCATAAGGATTATATGAGCTAGGTAGGTGGGATCAAATTTGGTTCATCGATGATGGATTTGACTAAATTTTAAATATTTGACAAGTCCTACTTGAACTATGGCTAATCCATAAATATGTCCCATACTATGTCAAATAGTGTGCGTAGTGGAGCTTGATTTTACAATATTTCTTGTAGGTCTCTTTATTCTGTAGTTATGATGATTAATTTATACTATTGTACCTTATATTATATGTCTTACATTATTTGATCCATCCTATCCTCATATCTCTATGTCAAAAATCCTACTAACATGTTTCATAGCATCTCAAATTCCCATGTGCACATCCTTTCCATTACATTGTCTCTTATAGCAAGATATTAATTGAGCATAATTTCCATCTTAGCTAGTTTGGACATCTCGCTCTCTATGATCACTTTGTATATATCAACCTTGGAGAGGTCTAGATTTATATATTCTCATGTGTCTTATAGTTGGTTCTTCCAATCAAAGATACTATATGAAAGCTATATTGTTTGATGTATCATAGTTTTAATGACGTGTTCATGTTCAAATGATATTAAAGATAAATTTAGATTCATATCATGATTGTTGACATTGAGATTGAAGTTGTAGCTTTTATGGATCAACCCAATCCTTTGTGATATAAGATAGTAGGGTCATAAATTTCTTCTCCTCAAATATCACCTACTTTACCAAAACCTATAGGAAAAATTGTGGGCATGTGTCATCAATAATTGTACATGCCTTTATCACCATTTCATGGATTTTAGAATTCTCCTCCCATAATTGTATGTTCTAATCCTCTATCTCTAAAGCTTTCTATGAAATATATTCTTATAAATCCACAACTACTTCAATCTACTTGGACAAAATTAATTGGTTAACATCTAGTGATACCTCTTGGATTTACATTGATAATGGAAGTGAAGTTGAAGTAGTTGTTGATGGTGTTGGTTGATGTTAATCTATGTGACAAGGAATGTGAATGTTATTTGTAGTAGAGGTAGAGCTTGGACATCTCATAACCAGTGACTACTAGCATGTGGTTTGTTTTATGATTATTCTTCCTAGACTCCTCCCTAAGCCTATCCTAATATCATATATGTTCTTGAGGGGTTTTAGATCTTAGTGGTTGGGTCCTTTTATTCAAGCGTTTGATTCACAATTTACTATTATTCCTCATCTCTTTGTATTTTTTTTTGGATTTAGCCATGTTATTCTTATACTACTCCTCTTTTTATTTGGTATATTTTTATACATGTGCCTTTGGGTCTTTCTATGTTTTTTCTTTCATAACTTATTCAACCTTTACATTTTTTTCCTGCAACATCCTTCATTAATTTCTCTTTTGTATTTCTTCATGCTTGTGAATGTGTTATTTCTTCTTCTCTTCAACTTCCTTGATTGTTTCATTAGTGTCAAATTTCTCCCTTTTTCCTCCTATCTTTAAATATCCCCCTTTTTTATTCAACATCTTTGGATGCCTACTCAGCCTTTGATTTCTTCTTATGTGCCTCTTATACCTTTGATTTCTTCTTATATGCCTCCTATGCCTCTTTCTCTTCTTGTTTCTTTTTTATTTTCTCTTTTTACTCTTTTTTTTCATTTTATCTTCTTCTTTTTGGGCCCGATCCTCCTAGTCCTTATCATTATCATCCTTAGATTTTTTAGCTTCCTCTGTAGCTTACATAGCTTCCTATGCTTGTTATTTGGTTTTCTCATCTTGTGCCTTGGATTCTTTTGAGTGTTATTGGAGGTTGATCCACTAGAGCTTATTGTTGCACAAATTTTGTGATAAGACCATTAGTTTGGTAAAGAGGAGGGGCTACTTGTGGTGGTTTTTGGTTATAAGGGGATATTTGGGTTGAAATTGGTGCGGATGGAGATGGAGAAATTACCTCTTGATGCTTGATTGCATGTTTTTTTGAATGAATAGGTAGGATAAACCATTTTTTTTAGAATTTTTTGGTAATGGGTTGCTTTTTTATTTTTTTTATAATTCAAATTATTCTTCCTCAACATATTGAACTATGACAAATGTTCCCATGTATTCTACAATTATTAGAGAAAGCTTCATAGTTTATAAAGCGTGAGGTCTGCATGTTAACAACCATTGAAGACTTTCATTTTGGGGCCTTTGTTATTCCATCATTGTTTTTTTTGCAACTAACTATGTTGGTGAATTTATAGACATTGAAAGGCATGAGCCTAATGATCCTCCTAAAAAATGTATTGTATTCTTCAATTAATATCTCCTCTTGGTTGACTTCATCAACTATAATTGATACAGGCAATGGATGAATTTACACATAAAAATGGTTGGGACCATCTTGTGCACTTGGTAAGTACAAATATATTTAAAAACAAAAATTTATTTTATTCTTCTTCCTCATAGACATCATCTTTTATGTCCTCCTATAGTGATCTGTAGACTTCATATGGTGTGACTCCTAGTGTTTTTAAGTCATACTATGTTGTAATCTTTGACATCCTTTTATATATAAGCGAGGGATACTAGGTATAAGTTCTTTTTGTTAGAGGATAAAGTCTACGAGTGAATTTTTTTTACTTTGATGTAGCTACTTGAAATGAAGAAGTAGATGGTTTTGGTTATTCTTGTTGTTGGGGCTATATTTTCACTTATATTTATGGTAATGGTTGCTCTATTATGATAGGTGTGGATCATAGTGGTTTCACCAACCTTTCAGCCATGGCCTTATACCTTTCTACCTCCACCATTACATAATTGATGTCAATGAATAATGAAAGAGGCATGACTAAAGGCTTGGTGAGCTCTTGGATTTTTATTTTAATCTCATTACAAATTTTGGTGAATATTAAAAGTGGTCTTACAAAACCTATCACATCCCTAGGTAGCAAAGGGTGAAAAATAATTAAACCTTTAATTTTGATCCACCATTTATTTAAACACTTGATATGTGCATAATTTTGTCCATTTATTCTACAAAAGAGGTTCACAAAGGCATTTTTGGACAAGTACTCAACATCTAGTGTGATTGGGCCAGTGAGTCTTTTCCATTAGGTTAAATAAAGAAATCGTTTCAAGAAATAATATTGAAAACACTTTGATGTGCTCATGATGACCCTACATATGTTGGTGATAATTTTGGATGTTAGGCAATCTATCCAATTAAAGTATTTTCCCAATCTGATCTTGTGATTTATTATGTCAATGACTCCTTTAGTGGTTTGGCATGCACTCTTGATGGTCTACCAATACCTCTTCATGATACACTTTTCTAACACTCACACAAAGGCATAATTTATTATATAAATAGAAATCCCTCTAAAATCCCATGCATATAATTCATTTATGTTAGATTAGATAGGAGAAATATTTATTTTGTAATGCACCAATGGTTTTCTCCTTATTGGTAAGTTGGTAACCTACAACATGGTGTTGGCATTGATGGATATTGTAGCATCCTTCAATAAATATATATCCCCTTAATTCTACCAATTCAATAGAGTCATTACTACTTCATATAGTTAGCTAAAGATAGGCAACCTTAATAAGCATTTTACATTTGATCTTCATAGCCTATATAGTACGACTAAGGCTCTTAGATGCAATCTCATGACCTATGTTTGGGAAAACCATTTGGTATTAACTACATCTATGAATTTAAATGTCTTAGGACTGTGGTATTTTTCTTGCCTCTATGTTAATCTAATGCCCATCTCTTCCTTTTGAAAATTTGACATAGTTACTAGAATTTGATGAGTTTTCATTTCTCTGATTTATGGGGAAGATTAAGATCTCAAATAGTTTACTAATGATATATCTCATAATTTTATTACTTAGTTTGATTTTTTTAAGTGTAATTCTACCCTTTATACCCTAGCTTAAATATATTTTAATCTAAAAATATTCTCTACAACATGCATTAATTTGCTAATATGTTTTTGTTTTGTTATCCACTTTGCTTTGAATTGTGATGTTTGCTTTGATGTGACACATACATTGATTTGTACCACAATGCCTAAGACCAAGTGTATGGTGGATATTCAAGTTTGGCTATATAGATTTAATGCATAGGGATGAATTTAGACAAAATAATAAAAATACATTTAATGGAGTCTAAGTCTTATATGTATAAATGTAACTTCTATTCAATAGCAAAGAATAGAGAATGGTACAATGTGTTATAGTGCATATATTATATAATAGATACATGAAGCATGTTATCTATATTATGCTTGTGTGTGCATATAATATAGTGTGATATAGCTCATTTTTATAAAATATAAATGTGAAGCATGTTATCTATGTTATGACTATGTATTATATCGACCTGACTACCTAATCCCTATGTTATATGTGTATGTTACATATTTAACATGCACGATTACAAGGGTATTTATAAACAACTATTGTAGAATACAATGAAGGTAGATTTGACATGTCTCATCCTATTTTCATGTTGATGGTGGAGTTCCTAACGAGATAATGACCACTGATTTGATCGCATAATTCTTTATTGTTCACTAATAGTCATGATTCTAAAAATCATGGCTGATAACTAACAATAATCAATCCTAGAAGTTGGGGATAATATGGGGCTGATAGTTAAGGCATATGTTTAGGATATCCCATCACATGATTTTTCTAAAGTGGGGTTTGATAGAACAAGCTAATATATGAGTGGATGCCAATGAGATGCATAGGACTATGAGTTGATGAGTGCATAGTGAGATGCGTAGGCTATGATTTGAGGCAATCTTTGCATAAAATTTTAAAAACAAGTGTGGGACTTGTACATGAGAGCATTAGAAATCTTATCTTAATAGAGTGCATAGGATTTATTAAGAGGTGTAAATTATATGTAGGTGAGCAAATGAGGAGTGTATTAAATTATACAGAGACTGCACATAGATCATTCACATTTTCTCAAAGAGTAATGGTCTCTATTATGTTAGGTGTAGCTATGAAAACTACACTCAAAGTTATTAATAAGTGTACCATCTATATTGATTGATATATTTTCAAACCTTGACCACTCAAAAATTTTGATGTGTGTCATGGGAGGTGCATGCCTTTGTCACTTTGATGCTCTGGTCCTTCTCTGCAGGGCACAAGAGTTCAAGATCCAAATCAAAAGGATGTCTCATTATTGGTTCAAGAAGTGTTGGATTTTAAGGCTTTAGAAGTTCCACATTGAAGATTGAGTATGGATTCAAATAATAAATCAAGGTGTTATCACTAGTGACACGTAGAATGGTGTGAGGAGCATAGCATAGAGGCTTCATCTTCTAATGTGGACCTTTGAACATTCCTTCTGAAGGTGTAACCAAAATTTATCACTGAATAAGAATGCATGAGGTGTGCAATGTGTGTCATGGCACTCCTTATACTTTTATTATGTGTGAGATAGAATCTACATAACCTATTGATGAATAGATTAGATGTGTCACAAAAACTTCTTAGCTTTGTTTACTTCTCACTCCTATGTGTGTAATTTAGTGTCAATTGGTGCACAATAGAAAATGTATAGAGGTGTTGAAGGTTGACACCCAAGACATGTCTGGAATGGAATATGACCCATAGAGCTATGAGGGGATTAGTTTTAGGCATGTTAAATGTAAAAGATATTTTCATCCCAAGTGTAAGCATGTGTGCAATTGTACATTCATAGAACATAAGTGTGTGATTGACCACTTTGGTTTGCCCATCTATCTATGGATGAAAAATTATTGATCGATCTAGCTACGTACCCATAAATCCCCATTATAAAAATTTACTTATAAATCATGGATCTTGATTAGAGATAATGGATGTTGGAATCCCAAAATGAACCTAAACATTGTTGAATAATGCTTTCACATTGCTAGTTACATCAATGTCTTTTTTGTAGGCAACCATGATAGCCATCTTATAATACCTATCCAATAAAATGAACACAACATCATGTTGGCATCTCATTGTAGGTAGTGTAGGCATTAAATATATGATGATAGATTCCCATGGTCTAGATGAAACTGAGAGAGGTGTGTAAAGTCCTAGTTTCCTATTTATGGGCTTGGTGATGTAACATGGAATGCATGACTTGATGTGGTATTCTATGTCTATGTGCATTTATAGTTATAATAAGTGAGACCATAATTCAGCTAGTCTTTGTCATGTCAAAGTTTCATGAGGTCCTTGTGTAGTGCACCTCCTAGATGAGTCATTGGTGAGGTGTACCACTAAGAACATAGATATGTATGATCTTGTAGATAATTTGGTCATATAAGTAGAAATCTTGAACTTGTTTACCTTATGTGAGGATGTTATAATTCATTACAAAGTCCTGATCAATAGATTAAAGGGATACCTAGTCTACAAAGTTATGTCCATGCATGTCTAGCACCATGATGAGCACATAAACTGATAGTCGGCTAAGGTAATTTACTACATTGTTGTCCTTCCCTTTTTTGTTCTTGATCATGAGATGGAACTATTGTAGGTAATTCATCCATTTCATGTTCATGCATTATCTAAATTACTTGTGTATATATGAATTGAAGTGGTTTGTGATATGAATGAACAACTATATCATTCCCAAGAATGTAGTGGCACCATTGCTTGATTGTTTTAACAATAACATGTGGTTCTTTCTCATAGGTGGAGTATATTTGCACCATGATGTTAAACATCTCTTATTAGTATGTGAATAGATGTCTATCCTGCATGAGCACTACATCAAGTGTCTAGTCATATGCATCAGTGTGTAATTCAAATGAATGTGCAATGTCAATCATTGTGAGATCAAGTACTAAAAAAAGGTTTTTCTTGAGTGCCTCAAAATTACATTTTATGCATGAGTTCAATCAAACTTGACTTTTACATGTGTTATCTGGCTAAGATCTAAAGAGATGTGCAAGAAACTAAGGAGGAACTTATGGTAGAAGTTAGAAAATCAAAGATCACTCCTCAATTCTATGAGATTGTATAAAGTAGGTCAATATTGGATCACTTTGATCTTATCTAGATCTATATGAATTCATGTGTGATCAATAATGTATCCCAAGTACTAAATATACATAATTCCAAATGCACACTTTTCTAAATAAGCTTGTAACTTATGTTGATTCAAGGTGGATAAGATACATGAAATGTGATCTAGATGCTTCTCCCATGTATTTTTGAAGAAAATAATGTCATCCAAGTATATGATGATGAAGGAGTTGAGGAAAGGCTTGAGTAAATCATCCATCAAACACATGAAAGTGGCTAGCACATTGATTATGCCAAAATGCATGACCAACCATTCATACAATCCTTCTCATATATTGAATGTTGTGTTACAGATATCTTTAGGATAGACTTGATTTAGATGGTAAGTCAATCTTAGTGAATTATTACATAACTTGAAGCTAGTCCAAAAGGTCATCAATACATGGTGGTGGGTATTGATTCTTCACTATTATTTTTTGAGTGCATGATAACCTATGCAAAGATACCAAGACCCATCCTTCTTTGGTGAAAGGACTATTGGAATCCTATAAGGAAAATATCTAGGAATAATCTTTACCTAATCAAGGAGTTCATATCTATAGCATTAGATTTTATCATTCTACCAAAATGATCTATGATATAAAGGATATTCTAAAGAGGGGATCCAAGAACCAAATCAATGTGGTGATTTAATACATAGTGTGTTGAAAGGCCTTTAATATATTTGAAGAATTCACTATGTTTCTTTAGTAACTTGTCAAGTTACTACTATTGTAACATTGTGTGATTGGTGTGTGCTACTAGAGTGCACTTTATCAATTCAGGGTGAGCCATGAGAAACATGAACTTCCACACATGTAAGATAAGTTTATGGATTTTCTTAGTAGAGACCAAGGTGAATTTAGTTATGGGAACTAATTCAAATAGGTTGTAGAAGTGATCTTTCACATGAATAATATAATGTTGTGGTTTGGCTTGATATGCAACTTTGTGGTCATACAAATATCAACTCCTAAACAAGATGTCACAGCCCTCTAGAGGTGAGATGTCAAAAGTGACATTATCCTCCATATGCTTGAATTTTTATCGAAAATTACATTATCACCAAAACTATATATCTTTCCCGTACTACAGCCACCTCAAATAATATGTCTTATGGTGAAAAATAGTTGTAAGACCAAGGCATTGAGTTTTTGATTATGTAATAATGTTCTTTTGATTACCATTGTCTATGATGACATGAAGAGGATAACCCTTCACTTATAACTTGGTGTGGAAGAGACATTCATGCTCCTCAGATATGTTGATTGTAGTGGTTTTGGTACTTAGATAAGATTCATCTAGATTGGTGTTATCCATCGATGTGGGTCTTGATGTAGACGGTGTAAGGATTATTTTTCACAGCATATAGGATCATTGTGAGTGGATGAGTAATGGAAAAGGCACCACTCATCACTTGAATTCTTATTTCCTTTATAGGAAGTAGAAGGCATAAAATCCTTCATGTATTGAGTAGTCTTCTAAGGCTACTCACCTTTATGAGAATTATTTTGCTTCTACATAGAAGGTTATGATGTGGAGTTAAATGAGGGGTAGCCCTTACTCACTATGTTGGATGAAGAGGTGGAACACTTATTCATATTTTCCTTGGACCTTATATCATTGGCATTGTGATATGCTTGACCTATAGTTTTATAAGTCAATAAATCCATATTTGAATGGATATAAAGTGAGAATCTATTGATGTACTTTAGCACCATATGTTATTCTCTCAAGTTCTCATGTAGGCACACAAAGTAGTCATGGAATGTGTTGGTGTAATCTTCCACTGACTAATCTTTGTACTAATGTAATTGTTGAAAATTGATTTATTCATATTCAAAGTGTCAAAGAGGGTATTACTCTTCCTTCATCACATAGAAAAAATCTTATATGATTTGATTAAAATGCACTCTTTTGCATGCTTCGTACGAAATATGCCCCACTAGTGAACAACTAGAATGGACATCTTTGATACTACAAAGGTGATATTCTCATCATTAGTTAAGAATTTGAATAAAAATTATGCCTCAATTTATTGAATCCATGCATCTAATGCCTTGGCATAGATATTTCCTTTGAACATAGGGATGTCAAGATTGACTTGTATTTTCAAGGAGATTTATTGTTGAAAATAATGTGGAAAATGATATGGAGATGGATGAGAAGGTTGATTTTCATCATTATTTTATGGAATTGACCAAACATTTTGGTGGGTTGTGCCTCTAGTGCTTCGATGATGAGCCTTCAAAAATCTGGGGCTACCTTAAGTTGTTTTTGGGTGTCAAACATCTTGATTTTGGTGTGGCATTCATTTGGGATAGTTGAAATAGAACTAACTTTTAATCTTTTTCTCTCTCATTGTGCTCCCATGGTTATAGGCATATAAATGAATAGAGATTTTTTTAATACCAATAATCCACACCATGGGGCCTAGGACCAAGTATACGAGGGACAACCAAGTTTAGTTGTGCAGAGTGAATGTGTGGGGATGTATTTATGTAGATTAATCAAAACACTTTCAATAGAGCGGATGTCTAAAATGTAAATTTTTTTAATAATAAAGAATAGGAAATGGTACAATGTGTTATAGTGTATGTATTACATAATAGATATGTAGAGAATGTTATTTGTGTTATGCATGTGTGTGCATAGACTATAGTGTGCTATAGTTCATGTGTTATGGAATAAATACACGGGGCATGCTATCTATGTTATGATTTTGTATTGCATCACCCTAACTATCGAACCCCCTAGCTTAGATGTGCATGTAAAATATTTAACATGCATGATTATAATGGAAATTACAAATAAATATTATAGAATACAATGAAGGTGGATTTTACATGTCACAACCTCTTTGCATGTTGATGGTAGAGTTCTAAACAAGGTGGTGACCAATGATTTTAGTCACATAATTCTCATTTATTCATTAATGGTTGTGATCCAGAGAATCTTAGTTGATAACTAATAATAATCAATCCTACAAGTTTGGGTTGATCTAGGCTCAGTACTGTAAGCATGTGGTTAGGGTAGTCCATCACATAGTTATGCTAAAGTGGGACCTGATGGAGTAGGCTTGTTTATGATCAAATGTCAGTGAGGCATGTAGGATTGTGAGCTTATGAGTGTGCAGCGAGATGCGTAAGTTATGATATGAGGTGATATTTGGAAATATATGATCAAGCACAAGACTTGTGTGTGGGAACATGACCAAGCTTCTCATAATAGAGTGCATATGATTGCATGATATGTCAAATCTCTTTACATATGAATAAATGATGAGTGTGTTTGATTATGCAAAGGATATACATGGATCATACATTCTTGATGCATTGATTCAATGTTTCCTTAAATGGCCTTTGAGGATGTGATACGTCATCTTTTATCTACTAAATAATTCATTTTATTGTTCATTAACTCAATCTAACACATTAAATATTTCATAAATGACATAATATTTGAAGCACTTTGTCACTAACTATCTTGGCAGTTATCATTTTTGTAACACTCCTCCATAAATTTTCTTCAATGCCTCATTTGCAAACTTATTCATTTGTCTACTCCTTTGAATGATTTGTGATCCTTCGATATGTATTATTTCCTTTTAAAATTATATAATTTTGACTATGGTACATGCTCTAATTTTCTGTGATATAGTGATCACACTATATAGATATATTTATAATACCTGTAAAATAGGAAATATATAAAAATAAAAATCCTAAATCAATGATACTACTCAATACTAACTCTTATTCTTCATGCTTTCTAGAGATAATTGGCAATATAGTTTAAGCCTATAGTTTTTACCTTCCCTAGAAGAATGGTTCCTTGAAGGTCTTTGGCTACTAGTGTGCCTTTTTGCATCACTTATATAATAATGAATGAACCTTTCCATCTAATGTGTATTTTCCATGGGTGTGCTTTGAATCCACTATCGTATAACAAAACTATATTTTCTCAAAGAAATTTCTTCGATCACATGTTATGATCATACCATCCCTTATAGCTCTATTTTTTTTACTTATTGTGTCCAACTTTCTAGTTTCCTCAATTTTGGTTAAATACAACAACCATTCCAAAAGTGAATCTTGATCCATTAGTCATATTATCAATGTGACTCACAAACTAGGAACTATGTATTCCATAAGAATTACTCCCTCCATAACATAGACCAATTGAGAAGGAGTGAATCATGTCTCACATTTGTAGTTGGTTATATAAGCCCATAGTATAGAAGGTATCTAATCCTCCTAGTCATCCCTCTAAACATATCATATTTTTGTAAGCATATTTTTAATAACCTTATTTGATGCTTCAATCTACCTATTTACTTGAGGATGGTAAGCCATGGTTTTTTCATGTGATAACATGAACTCCTCAATCAATGTTTTTATGGTGTTACTCTGGAAGTGCATTCCTCTATCACTAATTTTATTTACAAGACATTCAAACTTGGTGATGGTATTTAATAGTTTAGCTATATCTTTGGCACTATAACTTGGTGTCATAGTAGATTTCACCCATTTTATAGAATAATCAATCATAGTGATTATATATCTCACATTACTATGTTTTATAGAGGATTAAAGTGCCCTACAAAATCAATTCCCCATTACTCAGATAATTTCACAAATAACATTGAATTTAAATTCATTTCATCTTGTTGAGTTGGTTTGCCTAATATTTGTCATATGTTTTAGTGTTTTGCAACTTTGTGTGTATCCTAAAATAAATTAGGCCAACACATACCACTTTGAAATATTTTTATCGTAGTATATTCTCATATCAAATTCCCTCTTGAAACTCCTTAGTGTGCTTCTTCTAGTAACTATGGTCTTTCATCATCCAAATCTAGTCTTCACAAGACATTATCTTTACACCTCTTATATAGGAATCCATTGATAATGTTGAATAATAGACCTCATGTAACTAGTTTGTTTCTATCCTTTATCAATAGTGCATAGGGAAAACACCTTGTTCTATAATTCTTTATATATCATCCATGTTTTATAGAGTCATAGGTCCATAGAATAAATGATCATCTGGTGACTCATCTTATGATTCTTTTGGGTCCTCACCATTATTTATATGATTAAGATGATTTATCCCCACATTTTATCTAACTAGATTCACATTGATCTTAAACTAAAATTCTTGAAATGCCATCAACCACCTAGATATCCATCCTCCTAACATTGGCTTGTTCATCAAATATCACAAGCTTGGTGATCAGTAAATAACTTAAATGGTGTAGACAATAGATAATACCTAAAAACAATTGTGTGAATACCATAGCCAAAGTTTCATATTCCATAGTAGTGTAATTATATTTTTCCACTAAAATCTTACAACTTAAAAATTGATAAGGTGATCTAGTCTCCCATCTCCCAGTTGAGCTAGCATTGCACCTACTGTGATGCCAGATGCATCCACATGGATATAACACATGTTATTTAAATTAGGGAGGACCAAGATTGTATTTTTAACTAATATTCTATTTAGATAAATAAAATTTGACTGACATTATTTATTCCACTAAAAATTGGTCCTTATGCATCAATTTCTCTAATGATACTAATATCACAACATATCCCCATATAAACTTATGATAATATGTAATATGCATAGGAATGATCACATCTAAAAATTATTTTTATTGGAGGTTTTAATCCCATAATTACTATGATTTTTAATCTAAAAATATTCTATTGCTGTAGACTAGATATCCAATTATAACCCTAAAGTGTGTAAAAAGAAAATAAATATTCAAATTCAACTCAATGTGCAGAGGTCTACATATTTCCAAAATAAGTAATAACTTGATAAATTATCTTTAAAAAAATAAAAAATAGACCCATAATCTAGGTAAACTTTAATAAATTCATTTATATAGTCTTTAAATGCAATGACTACAACTCTAAAAAAGACAAGAGAAATTTTGAGACCAAATTGAATTACTTTGTATGCAAATGATCCCCACTTTGTCACAAAGTTGGTCTTCATTTGATCTTCTATTTAAATTATCATTTTATAATAACCACTAAACATGTCTATGAATGGGTAAAATTCATGTTCTATGACTAACTCCAGGAGTTCATCCATGAATGAAATTGGAAAAGGATTTTTACATTGGCATCATTTAGTTCCCTATAGTCCCTATAAACTTTGATTTCCCCTGATTTATTGGGATACACCACCATATAACTTACCCAAACTACTTTTACAACCAAATATATTATTCATGCTTCTTACATATGATCAATCTATTCCTTGAATTTTAGCTTCATATTTGGGCTTATTCTATAGATCATTTTTTATGTGTCATATGTACTCCTTCAAATTTATATGCATCTCACCTACATATGGGTCTACACCGTTAAATTATAATTTTTGTGTGGTAAATACATTAGGATAGTCTCATAAAAATTGTATTGCTTCAAAATCTACTTCTACGTCTAGTAATCTCCTATAGGTGCATGTTTTGGTACAAAATCTAGACCAATGTTTTCAACTACCTTCTTAACTAGTTCATGATATATTTTACTTTGCTTACTTGGAATGGAGTCTCTCATTTTTCTTTACCCTTCCTACTCTTGAATATTTATTTATCACAGCTATGTATAATTTCTTTTCTCTACGATATTGGCTTTAGGCTCTTCTATCTCTAGTTATGGTTCAAATAAACCTTTCAGATCTAATTCTTCTTTGTTATCATTGGATCCTACCTAATCTATGATATCCAAAATTATGTTACAATATTTTGACAGGAATTCTTCTTTCTCATTCTTTTTCCAATAATTATTAATGAATTTATGTATTTTTATTGATTATTATTCCTATGAATTTTGATTTTGTGTTACCAAGCATGTCATCCTTATTTCCATGGCATAAAATTAATTTTAGTTTTTATAGATATTTTTACACCATTGGGTTCTCATCCTCAAAACTCAACAAGTTAGATTCTATAAGTGGATTGGGTTTTCATATAAATTATGTTTGATTATTAAACATACTAAAGGTGTGACTAACAAGTTATTTGATATGTTATTTATGCCTCCTTCACTTTCATCCTTGGGCACCATAACTCTTCATGTTATTTTTATGTGTGAGTCTTATGTAAAGGGATACGAACATGGTGTATATTTTTGGGAGAAATGTATTCAATCAATGAGGTCTTAAGGTGCAATATTTGATCCAAAGGAGGATTATTGGATTCAAGATGGGTTTCTCTACAAGTTGGGTAATATTTGTGTGTCTAAGGAGGAAATAATTTATCTTGCAAGAGAATTACATGCTTTAAAAAAATACATTTTGGTGTTAAAAATAATATTTCACATTTTGAGAGGTATGTTATTGGCCTAATATGTATTTATATATTTCTAAGTTTATAGAGGAATGTGTGTTATGTAGTAAAATAAATCTCGATAAAAGGAAATTAAATTTTTACATATAATTATTGGTTCCTTCTCAGACATGGGAAAACATATTTATGTATTTTTTAGGTGGGTTTCCTATGTTAATGAAGGGACATGGCTATTTCTTTATGGTTGTGTACTAGTTTAGGAAGATGCATATTAATATTTATTATTAAAATATCCTCAATGATATTGATGCAACTAAATTTTCATTTGATAAAGTGTGGATTCATTTTGGTTTTCCTATTTCTATTATTTTAGATTAAGAATAAATATTTGTCGGTAAGTTATGGGTCACATTATGGGAGAAGATGAAACCAAGCTAAAAAAGTCTACTAGTTTTCATCCACAAAATGATGGGTAGATAGAATTTGTGAACAAAAAACATAGTGAAACTCTTAAGAGGATGTAATAGGAAGCAAATCGAGTCTTGTGATAAAAATTTGGTGTATATTTAGCATTCTTATAATATGGTAGTGCATTATTCTACTAGTAAAACTCCTTTTGAAACTTGTTTTGGTTAATACCTCCATGTATGTGGGTTCAAGATTCTACAAAGATAAAAATTTCATATATAAGATTCAAAACATTAACTTCCAAGTGAAAGAGAGGTTGAAGGAATCACAATCTATGTACAAAGTAAGGCATGATCATCATATTACTAAGCATAGTTTCCTTGTTGAAGACAAGGTATGGTTTCACTTTAGTACAGAGATATTTCAAGGTAAGGCTATAAAGCTTAAGACTCTTAGTTATAATCCATTTTAGATTTTATAATAAGTGGAAAATAATGATTGTAGACTTGGTTTTCCTTTTTTTACGAGGATTTATTTAGTTGTCAATGTTGATAACTTATGTCTTTTTGAGCATTCTATGTTATAAAATTAAGATGAATGGTTTTTCCTACATTCAATTGAAGACCTCACTCTTTACATTTATTTATAATTATAGAAGGATATTTTTCTACAAAATAAGCAAATAAAAATATGAAGAGGAATGCAAGAGCACTAATTGGTTAAGTTAAAAGTCAACTACTTAGAAAAGTCAAATGGTATTATAAAAGAGATGTGGGGAAGATATTTCATCACTTATATAGTTTTTGAATATTTTAGGAACATTAAATCCTCAAATTAAGGAGGTATAATCTAAAATATTGATATTATGTATTAGTTATACTTGAACATTAGATGTTTACAATATTCCCAATTCTGTAATTCATGCATTTAAGACAATTCATGTTCAAAACACTAGTTTAAATATGTTGATATGGTAGATTCACTATGGGAATGATCTATACATCTTTAGAATTTTGAATTTAATAATTATTAACTCTTAAATTTTTAGGGTTCTCTATGGATAGCAAAACTACTACTATATGAAGGTGGAAATTGTGTAATTTTCCCAAAGATTATGTAGTCACCAATGCTTGTAGGTGGTGTTTACATAACCATTGGTCAACATAAATTGGTGGTTTTAACACCATAAAAAATATGCACATGGGATTGGTTACAAACAAGTCCTATGATTTACAATAGTTTGTTTTAACATATTTTTGGATTTCAAAGTAAGAGGGCATAAATATAGACCTTGTGGAAGGTAGACGATCATCATATAAGTTAGTGAGGAGTTGTGAAGTTGGATTCTTATTAAAAAATTTAAGGTTGAGTCTTTGATCAGATGATCTTATTATTTCCTAGTTGTTACTATTTGTTTACACTGTTGATTTATTTAGAGATGTGTTTTAAGAATGAAATTTAAATAGGTATAATATTTGATAGTGTATTAATTGTTATATCTATCCATGAAAGGTCAGAAGTGGAGTAACTTGTACTTTTGAGGATTACATACTATAAAAGGGAGTGAAATTGACTCACCCATTATAATTTTTACCTCACTGAATTTTTAGATGTCAATTATTATGTTTATGTTTTGATTTGGTGTGCCTTTCACATTTTTATTTATGATAACAATTATGTATGTCTTAATTGTAGCACAATGCATCTTTATTTTAGAAATAAAGCTACACTAGAAGAATCATTCTTCAACAAATTTTTGAGATAAGAGAATAAGATCCGTGTTGGTAAAACTTAGTATGTAATATCCTCATAGTTTATAGATCATCATATCCTATGAAGGAAGAAGAGGTTATATATTAATAATATAATAAGAGATGCACTCAAATGTTCATGTTTAATTCTAAGTCCTTTTGGAAAACCTTCCTTCTAAGGGAATTTCATGTGCCATATATAACAAATATACTTGGTCTAATCATGCATCTTCTCCTTATAACATTAAAAACCAATTCTTAATTTTAATGAGAAGCAAATTAAAGAATATGCATATATTTATATATTATATGATGTTGCAAGTTATTTTAAAACTCAAGATAGGTAAATTAGTTCGCATAGGGAACTTGAGAGAATAATTTATTCATCATACTCTAAATATTCTATCAACACATAATGTTGATCTCTTTAATATAGTGGATTCTCATATATTTACACCTTATTTGGTGTCTTATATCATATGTCCAATATTTAAATTAAGAACCCAACATGATCCAAATAATTATAGAACCATCATGATTGGTCAAACTATTCAATGTTCTTTTTTATTTGACTTTGAAGTGATTAAAATAAGTGAACTATTGAAAATTGATTTAAATCTAAAAAAAATATAGAGTTGAATGTTAAATACATAATTTATAGAATTATAAGTGAGATAAATATAGTAAATTGATAAAAACATATCCAAACCTCGAATGGATATGGTTTATTGATAATTGTACAAGATGACTATGACTAAAAACATCCTAAAAAGACCTATGAATTATTTTATAACCAAAATCAATCATTCAATTTGTGTTGGGACAAGGCCACACTAGAATTACAAAGACACACTGTAATATAAGATTATGAAGATAATGTCAATTTCTCTTGTTGGTGGATAAACCAAAATAACTCAAAGATAAATAACATTATAAGCCTAAGTATTAGGGTGAGAAATGATAAAAAAACAAATAAATCAACAAATAGAAGATAAAAACACTATTTACCTTCCTATAATGACTTTATCTTGTAATCAACATGAGACAAGGCTTGTGCTCAATTTATGAACAATTGATCTTTGATAATGCAAGTGCTTCATAGGCATCATCTCCTCTTGTTCACTAGGAAATTAGATGTTGACATATGTTGGTTTTGAAGCTCTCTAAAATTTGGCATTATTTATTTTCACCTAAAATCTTGTTGAAGGATGGTCATAGCTCATGTATTTATAGTTTTTCAATTGACTTCAACCCATGTGTGGTTAAGGTTTGTAGGTTAAACGCATTTATGTTTTGAGATATATGTTAAATTTATGAAGCATGGCTCAACATCTTTGATTTTTATCCTATTTATGTTGATATTTCCATTTTTTGACTTTAAGGCTGATGACATCATCATGACACATATTCCTAGATATTTATTAAAATTTCATTTTCATTAATTAGATATTCATTAATTCAGAAAGGATTTTGTATTTAAGCATTTAATTTGATTTATTTTGTTAAACATTCTTGATTAGTCTATTGGTCATTTCAAAATATTGGTTAAGTACCCTATTCCATTGGTCAAAAACATCAATTCATTAGGTCACAACTTGACTGGGGATGAATTGGTGTGAGGTTATTGTTGTGTATAGGGTACTACCCCAAATAGGGGAGCTTTAATGTGATATTGGTCATTTATGTCTAATGTGCAAATGAATTTGGGTGTTTTGGTAATTTCTAGGTTCAATATGTGTTGCTTGATATAAATTGATCCATTTAGAAATAAAAGTGGCCAAAAAGGAGTGTTTACATTTTTCCCCTGTTTGAGAAGTTGTTGCAAGATATGGGCATAGTAACATATTTTCAATGAATGAAAAAGTCATTAAGTTCAAAATTTTAATGTTAGAATGGTTTTTTGACAACCATAGGTTGTTACAAGATAATAGGCACAAGATAATGCCCTAAAAGATAATTCATGAGCCATAGATGCCCCTTTGAGGGAGTGGGAAAAAAAATAGTGTCATTGAACGAGCCCTCAAATAGACGAAAACAACATTATCTATTGGTAATTGAGGTATAAATAATTATTTTGCCCTAATGAGGTATCTTCAATCATTGACACAAAAGTTGATGTAGTAGGGCAGATCAATCATTTGACAAAAAATAATTGGTCGAAATAATTTTCCCTGACAGGGCAAATTGGTAAAGGGTGTTCAAACAAATACCCCATAACATAGATCAATAATGAAAAGGCATATAAAAATGGTATGAGTCTAGCATACCTACTAGTATGGATATGCACATCCTAACTATGATGTGATACAACCTAAAATGGTCAAGTTGTTTTGATTTGATCAAGGAAAAGAGGATATTTGCTAAAGTGAACAAGAAGAATTATTGTGGTACTGCTTGTAAGATCACATATATGTTATTTAATTAATCATGTGACATTATTCACCATAATTATAAATAAATCATGATAACTTAGATGACATAAGCATGGAAAAGTTAATTTAAATACAAGTATAAACAACTTATGTATAAGATATGAGAAATCATATCCCAAGTATGAATGCAATGCAATAAACTAAGTGTAAGAATGAATACAAATACTCACAACTCAAGTACAATATATAACAAATCAAGACTTTAGTTTAAACATAATGTAATAAACCTATGAAAAACAAGGAGTAAGGAGGCAGAAGAAAATATGTTAGTCATCAACCAATTAAGATCAAAAAATCTAAGAAAACAAAACCTAAGTAAAGAACTAAATTAGGAACTAAAGGGTAATAAAATGAAGGAACTACCTACAACACAAATGTGATAAACAAACTAAGCTAAGGTAAATGCAATACCCAAATTAAGTTAAGGCAAATGTAATAAACAAATTAAACTAAGACAAATGTAATAAATAAACTAATCTAAGGCAAATGCAAGAAGTATATACTAATCTAAGGAAAATGTAAGAAATAAAATCTAATCTATGCCCAATGCAATAAACATAATATAGAAAAGCAATGAACTTATAATACTTAATGAAACTATTTGTGCATGTGTAATAGAAGTGATATGCTTGGCAAAAGATTGTCCCTAGGCTATAGAGAGCAACAACATAAGTATGACAATACAGGAATGGGAAGGGGGAATAAAAATAAGGAAGGGGCATCCTAGCTAACTCCAAATGCCCAAAGTAAGTGAGTGTTACCTACATAGTCCTATAGACACCAGGTCAAAAATGAAATTCAAGCCAAATGTGATTCTCTCGTGATTTGAGATAGAATGAAATGATAAGACATAAAAGAGATGGATTGTAGAGGAAAATAGGAAGGGGACCATAAAATGATGAGTGCATGAAACAAAAGAGTCAATGTTCATGTTTGTGATAATGTTAGGCATAAAAACTCATGAAACTATGAGAGGGTGGTTTAGGTTAAAACCACACTGAAAGGCAAAAGACAATGCTCACAAATGAAATATGCTAGTAATTCATAACATTCACTACGTCTAAGTATTAGAACAAGAGTGATCTTCTAAAATGGAAAGATCATTTTTAAGACACATTGATAGCAAGGAATGGTTCATGAAACTAGAAAATGAGCTCAATAAATGATACTGGCCAAGCTAACATGGAATGCCATATGCATCTAAGATATTTTTACATAGTCTATGTAGACCTCAAGCTGATGTATTTCTCCAAAAAGATGGGAGTGAAATAACAAGGCAAATAAAAATGGATGAGATGTGACCCATGCGTAGGCTTCAGTTATACCTATTGATTAGAAGATGCATACCCTAATTAACATGGATACAATTTGAATGACCTAATGTTTGAGGCTTACTTAGGGGTATTCTGGCATATTTACATGTTTTTGGGATTTTTTCGCATCTCAAATCAATGGAGGATAAAAGATATAGAATGTGTTAACTCACAAAAAGGTGATAGTTAAGTTACTTATAACATGGTGAGATCATGGCTTAGGTTGCTCACAAAATTGAGAGAGTGTCGGAATAAGGGTTGCTAAGATGTCCTCATAAAATACTGAGGACTACCTACATAGTCCAAATGGACCTCAAGCCATTTTAGTTCATCCAACAATGAATAAATTGACTAAGTAACAACAAGATTGTGAATATACATGCAACAAAATAATGGCATGGCAAGCCATAATGGCATATAATTTGACAAAAATAAGGGATGAAATTTCCTCGATCACTACCATAATGCTTGAAGAATATTATCATTGAAGGAATGCATTCAATAGTCCCAATTTCATTAGCTTCATTTCTTTTTAGAGTATTCAACCTGTATGCCCCAAAACCATAGTTAGTGATAATAACATAGGTTCCTAACCAATTAGTCTTAAACTTTCCATTTTATTGCATTCAACATTAGTGTTTTCTAGTTTTATTTGAGTACAATATCACCAAGCTCAAATTCTATATGATTTACAAACCTGTTATATTGACCACATAACTAGTTTTGATATTCTTGAAGGCTATTCAAAGTTTCCATTTATTTTTCATCCACTAAATCTAACTCTTAAAAATGAGCTACTCTATAATCTTCATCATCAAGGATATACTTCAGTGAAATACATAGAGAAGGAAACTCAACCTTGATAGGAATAACTACCTAAGTACCATAAATTAGGGAATAAGGTGTGGCTCTTATTGGAGTGAAGCACTCAGTACAATAAGCCCAGATGGTGTAAAAAAGTACAAGTGTTAATCACTGCCAACAACATTGATGATCTTCTTGAGGATATTTGCAATGGTCTTATTAGATGCCTCTACTCAGTTGTTTCCTTGTAAGAAGTATATAATGTAAAAATGATGGTAATATTATATTCTACATAAAGGGATTTGACATCCTTATTTATGAATGAACCACCATTATCAAATATAATATTGGAGGGAATACCACAATGGTAGATGAGGTGATTGAAGATTAATTTGGATATTTGTTTATCAATTATGTAAAATAGGGAATGGCTTCCACCTACTTAGTGAAGTATTCTATAGTGGTAAGGATATGTTTATGTCCATCTGAGGATGTAAAGTTAATCTTTCTTATGAGTTTGAGTCCCCACATTGAAAATGGATATGGCATAGTCATTGGTTTGAGTTTTTTAGATAAAGCATACATCAGATTAGCATGCTTTTGGCATTATACACAAATTTTAACATATAAAATGGCATCAAATTCCATAGTTGGCCAATAATAACCAATACATATAACATTTAGGCAAGGATTACCCCAATGGTGTGGGACCCACAAACCCATCCATGAACTTCCCTCAATGATAATCTATATTCTACTGAAGTTAAATAGCAAACCAAAGTTCCATCAAATCTTATAGGATAAAGTGTGGATACAATTAATGTGTAACAAGAGGCTTGGTGGATAAATGCTTTTTATTTTTATAAGAAAGTTTAGGTGGGATGACTTAGTCATGAAGGTAATCGTGTAATTCAACATAACATGAAAAAATGGGACAAACAATATTACAAATCATTTTGACAGCTAAAAGTTTGTCAGCAAGTGCTAGAATATGTTTAACAAGAAATTAGCAATCTTTAGCCTTATCTATAATCTATCTCATTGAACCAATCATGGCCATGGAATTCACTATTCTATTATTATCCTAAGGTATTTACTCAAACTGAAGATGGGTATTTGATGTTTGAGAGTATCTATCATGGCATTATAAGGCATACAATTCTCATATTTAGTCTAAAATTGTTTGGTAATTTAATTGATAATAAATTAATAGTATTCATGAACCAGTAAGTGTTGGATATTCCACTATACTGATAGATGAATCCCTGCAATGAGTGTTTGATATTAAGCCATGTTATTGGTACAAGGAAAGTTGATATAAAAGGACTTGTGAATGAGATCTCCTTTTGGTTTTATGAATATAATTATGGCTCCTAATCCACAATACTTTAAGGAACCATCAAAATAAATTGTCCATTATTGTGCTTCAAGAGATGTTTTTTCTATAGTCATGATAAACTCATCTAGAAAACTAAAGGTGAGTGGATGAGTTTCAAAAATAGGAGCTTTGGTAAGCTAGTCTACAAATATCTTGATGGCCTTATGATTACCATATTCAATTTTTAATTCACGTAAAAGTATGATCCATGTAACCATTTGAACTTGTAAAGTTGTTTTGGATAGTAGATACTTGAGTGAATCTATTTTGATGATGATGATGGTCTTATTTTTAAGCATGTAGTACTTCAAATTTTGAGTTTTGGAAACGATAGCTAAATAGGCCTTTTTATTGGCATATAATTGCGTTCATATTGGACCAATGTGTGGCTCAAATAGTATACTACATGTTCTTTTCCCTACTCTTCATTTTGGGGCAAAAGTGCCCCCATGTCTTGTTCAGTTGTAGATAGATAGAGTAGTAATGAATTTTCTGGAATATGTGGTAATAAAATAAGTGAATTGGAAAAGTATTCCTTAAAGTTTTCAAAGGCATTCTAAATATTTTTATTTCATGAAAATGTGGTGCCCATATTTAATAAGTGGGTAAATGGATGTCATTTATCGATCAGTTGTGAAATGAAGCACCTGATGGACTATATCTTACCATGTAAATTATGAAACTACATCAAAGTAGATGGAGTTGGCATCCTACTAATGGCATTAACCTTGGTTGGATCTACCTCAATTCCCTTATGAGATATAATTAATCTTATAAATTTTCATGAAGTGATGACAAAGACACACTTTTTAGGGTTAAGCCTAACTTTGTACTCATGAAGCCTTTCAAAAATTCTTTGGAGTACTATTGGATGGTTTGCATGGGTCTTAGATTTACCTAAGATATCATCAATATAGTCCTAGACAATGTCATCCATTATATCATGGAATATAAAATTCATTACTTGTTGGTATGTTTCCCCTACATTTTTTAACCAAATGATATTAGCTGATAATAAAATGTTCCCCAAGGAGTGGTGAACATTATCTTGTGTTGGTCTTCTTACACAATCCTAATGTAATTATACCCTAAAAAACCATCCATGAGATAAATCATACCATATCCATCTCTAGATTCCATAATCATGTCTTTTTGGGTAGGCCTTATTGATGTCATATAAATTGGTGCATAATCTAATGTCTTTTGGATTCTTTTTAACTAGCATGATGTTTGAGATCCACTCAGAATAGTCAATGGGATGGATGCATCCTTCCTCTGTAAGTTTTTCTAATTCTATCTTGACTAAAATGGTAATTTGAGGATGAATTTTCTTCATCTTTTGCTTAATTACTAGTTTAGAATCAGGATGTACTACAAGATGATGTACAACCAAGGAAGGATCCAAACATAAGATATCAAAATAGGTCCATGTAAAACATTAATAAATTCCATAAGGAGAGCATTAATAACTTCACATTCCTCATTAGTTAGGGTTAGACTTAGTTTTATCCACTTTAGATCATCCGATGCTCCAATATTGACTTCAAAAGTGTCTTCCATAAGGAGTGTAGAACCATCTTCAAGGAGAGTTAGAAAAGAAGTAAATTTATTGGCAACATTATATTCCTCTGGTCTGAGTGGTTCGTCAATTTCACCTAAATGTGATGAATAATAATCACCAAATGGTGGAAAAATCCATTTCATAAATACATCTAAACACTCTTGGAAAATCTAGTCAAAATCATGTTGCTTGTTTACTCTAATTTTAGACCCAAATATTATTGTGGTATTGGTGGCATTATAAGCTTCATTCGAAGAAAGGTGAACATTCTCATCTAATGGTGCCTAAAATAGGTTTTCATCAAGAGATTGTCTTTTTTATTACTATTTACCTTGGTCCAAAATCACCTCAAAGAGGTTTTCACTTCAAGAACTCAATGTTTGATTATTTGTTTTTTGTTATGTAAGTTCACCCATACTCTTAAATAGGCAGTAGTATCTAATGTGATTGATAACCATTGCTTATGTTGTCCTATAGGAATATTATCTTTTAAGCCCATGAAATTGAAAATGGCCTCATCATTTTTTAACTCATCAAGTGATACTATGGATTTTTGTTGGTCCTAGTCTATGAATTGAGGATGATGGAGGAAAAGTGAATAATGATGAATGATAGGTGTAATGGTGCATATGACATGAGGGTTAAATAGGTTGATATTACATAAGTCCTCATATACACTATAATATGACTATGTGTCATTGTTGGCATCACCATCTTTATTCATTAGCATAAGAACATAGATAAGATACATAGGGTAAATATTATACCATGAGTTCCTTTATATTTGTTAATGGAGATAGCCTCAAGCGTGCCTTGTTGGTTTGTGCCCAAGCCTCTACCCTCATAAAATTGATTATTCATGATCTAATTAGGGATGGGATACTTTTTGCTCTAATAATAGTCAACTAAATCATCATTATAAATCCAAGAATATTCCTCAGCAAGTGGATCTTATTCTTCGCTAGTGGATGGTGTTAAATAATAGGATCTTGGGTAATAAATTTTCCTTTCTATCACCATTCCATATGAAAAATTTTGGCTTTGGCTCTTCCATAGAATTTAGGGGCCTTTAGAATTTTGGATATATGAAATGCACTATATGTGAGGTATTCATCTATACCTTTATCAAAATTGACAAAATGGTTGGTTGTCTCAGGAGGAGGTACAAATGAAGTGGAGACAAGGCTATTTAGGTCTATGTAATTAAATTATAACAATTCAATGAGTATATATTTATCTTTTTTAGGTTTAGGGTTTATGCTAAAATGGTAATTATATCTCTCATATTCAAATTGAACATGCTTGCAAAATTGATATGGTTGTAGGTCCAAAAGAATAGTCACTTCCATCCCAGCATGGGGAAACTTGATACACACTAGTGCAATGTAGAAGGTATTTCACAAATCTCATGTATCCATTTTGGCCCAAAAGTAAGTTATGAGATAAATCTAGATCCAAAACATGATAAATTTTGTCATGGATCAAAGGCTTAATGACAACTAAAAAATAAACTATGATTCCCTTTATTCATTATTGTAAGCCTTGATAATAATAGCCTCCATCTAAAGGTCAGCTATTATATATCCAATATACTTGACTAACTTAAGAGACATAATATTAATGCCTAATCCATTATTTATGTGGACACATTTAATCTTACATCAGGCTAAGACAACTTCAATATATAATGGGTTATTGAGGAGAGGGCCAAGGGATGACATGTCACTTTGGTCAAAGGGCTAGGAGCCAAGTGTCTTACCAAATCTTTTAATTTATCTGACATAATATAATTAGAATTTGGGATTGGCTCAGGATTTTGGTACGGATGTTCTTTTGGATAGTCTAGGTATGTAACAAATCTAAGATTAAAATTTGTGAATATGTCTTTTACAATTACTCCACAATATCATATGTTTCCTCCTTGGCATTGGTAATCAGTTTACTTCTAGATAGTATGGATGTTTGAATAGTCTCATTGGTAGGAGAAGACTGTGGACCTTGAATGGTAACTTTAGTATGTTAAGTTTTGATTGTGTAATGAACCACTATAATTGGAAGAAGGGGAGAATGGCTTAGGATGGTAACTCTTGGGTACCAATAAGCCTAGTTGCTAACACACACCACATGACGATTATCGACATATGGAAGAGGTTGAATACTATTTGGAAATGGTCATGGGTAATTAGTTTTTGATCTATAATTAATGGTAATGGTGGTCCATAGTATGTCCTACAAAATTTTTTTAGTCATGTACGATGACATGATAGGCCCCTTATTTAAATGCGTCATTCTAACCTTGGCTCCTACCATTTTATGGTTATTCTTATTTTTATGTTGGTGGTGGTCTATGTTGTTGTTGATTTTGTTTTTTATTCTAACTTTTGGCATTGTGTTATGGATAAGGGTTCTCATAGATACCCAAGTTTTGATTAAAATTAGGGTCCATGTTATCCAACTTTGTTTCTCCATTTTCTAGCATATTCTCAATGAGGTGCCTTAATTGCACACATCAATGTATGGAATGCACTTTGGCTTGGTGATACTCAAAAAACTTATTCTCTTTATACCAATGGTCCAAATAATCATATTAGTGGTAGATATCTTCCAGAACACTGATTCAATGGATTCTTCAAGGTCATTGAAAACTCTATTCATAGGTGGTCTTTCTTGTAGGAGGCATTTGAAAATGAGGAGGTGGGAGTGACTACATAAGTGGAGTTGTTTTAATATATGGTGTTTTCATTATTTTTACATGTTGTGATTCAGTAACTCCATTACCAACAACATTTTTTTTGTGGTTATAGACCTTTGGTCTCTCAAAGTTACTAGTTTGGGCTAGTATAGGAGTGTGAATTTGAATTGGGTTTTGGTTCTAATTTTGGCCTTGATTTTACTTATAGCTTTGGTTAGGAGTGTACAATTTTATTACCCCTTTATTGATAAGGGATTTATTAATTTGTAGGCCTTTAAATATATTTTCTTCAAAAGTGTGGGCACATTAAAGTTCTAGGTTATAGGATATATCACTTTATAAATTATGGGTAAATACCACTACCAACTATTTGTCTTGTAAATTATATGTGAAGTGGCTAGAAAGTGCCATCCATCATTGTAAGTAGCTTTATAAACTCTCACCAATCCTATATTTATCTTGGCCCAAATCAACCATGGTAATCTCATGTTCAATATTACAGGATAAGTGTTCCAAAAACTTCTTTGATAGGTCATCAAAGTCAGGCATAAAATTATTTCACACTTAGAGATGTTAAAGCAATAAATGAATATATACAACCATAGGATCACTCCTATATCACATTACCATAGAAAATTCATCTCAAAAATTATGCACACACAAATGAATTATACACAATCTAGTCTCTTCATTATTGCTCCAAGAATAAAATATATAATCTACATATTCCCCTCTCTCTCTCTCTCTCTCTCTCTCTCTCTCTCTCTCTCTCTCTCTCTCTCTCTCTCTCTCTCTCTCTCTCTCTCTCTCTCTCAAACACTCAAAAAAAGCACAAGGAGTGCCCAACAAATAGGAAATGAAGTTGGTTTCACAACAACCACTTAGTTGTTGTGATAAACCCAAATATATATGAATTGTCTTAAATAAGTGCATAACAAAATATTATTTGTGCACACAAACAAAATAATCCAACAAATATAATAGAACCATTAATCAAGCTTGATTCCTTCAATGGGTGTAAACATGGATAAAAACAATATTGGTTTGGAAGCAACTCAATCTACTATCCAGTGTGAACATGACCACTCCAACACCCTCCCTTAAGTGCATAATAGGGAGTGATAAAAGAGAAAGCAAAGAGACTGAATGGGTCTTAGCAACTAGTCCTAATCAAGTACCTATATACAAATCATAGTGAAATACGAAGTGTCTGAGATAGATATGATCTTTGGATTATATATTTTGTTCTTGAGGAAATAATGAAGAGACTAGATTGTGCATAACTCATTTGTGTGTGCATGATATCTTAGATGATTTTTTTATAGTAATGGCATGCAAGAGTGATCCTATGGTTGCATGAGTGTATATAGATCTCTGACATAGTCTCTCTTGGACACATAAGAAAATCATAAGTGCCTAATAAATAGACAAAGAACCTCATTTCATAATAACCACTTCATTATTATGATCAACCTGAATATAGGTGGGTTTTATTTAATAAGTACACAATAAAATATTGTTCGTACACACAAACAAAATAATCCAACAAAGATTAAAAAAACTCAAAATCAATATTAACTCTGTGAGTGGGTGTAAACATAGATAAAAATAAAATTATACTAAAAATAACTCAAATAACTAGCCAGTGTGAACATGACCACTTCAACACCCTCCCTTAAGTGCATAATAGGGAGTGAGAAAAGAAAAAGCAAAGAGACTGAATGGGTTCCAAAAACTAGGACTAATGTGTTGAAGAGTTATCATGATGATGTCATAGTGGTGTCATGGAGGTTTCTTATTGAGTGGATAAAGTGCCTTGATAGTTTATGTGACATTGACAAAGTGTGCAATGTGTTTGTTCTTGTATGATTGAAGGTGTCTTGGTTGATCTTCAATGCTTGATTGATTAGAGGTCTTTAAGGTTGAGTATGGTGATTATAGTATGTGAAATAGGTCCCTAAGATATTATTTTTTATTTGAGAGCTTATGTGTATAAGTGGAATTCATTTGGTTGATCATAGTTTTCATCTAGACACTCTAGGTCCAGTGGTAGAAACTATGAGTTGATAGTTTGATGATTTCACCATTACCACATTGGAAGGAGTAAATGGGATTTGGTCATATGGTTTTGATCACTATAGTCCCTAGTTTTTATTCACTAGATCTCAATTCATGCATCAAAGTGTAGTCAAATATATGAGGGTACAAAGTTGGATTCTCAATCATAATTCATTATTTTCCCATACTTAGCTAAATTTGTAATATGGCTAGAAAGAGTTGAGTAAGCATGTTGATGAGGTCAAATTTTACACACGTGAAGGTTTCAAGTCAAAGTAATCATATGGGTTTGTTCATTTATGGGCCTAGTTTAATTTTTCTTAATTCTAGATCATGCGATGTAGTGCATCAGAAGATATGCATATGCAAATTTGGGCTCCCAAGTAGTTTAACTATATTTGCCATACTTAGCCAAATTTACATAAAGTAATAAAGAGTCGAGTGAGCATTTTTGATGATGTTATATCTTACACATGTGAATGTGTCAAGAAAAACTGATCATATGGGTTTATTCAATTTTGAGCATAAATGATTTGTGCTAAATTTGAGATCATGCATTGAAGCATGAAAAAAGTTATGGATGATCAAAGTTGACCTCTCAAGTAGATTTGGACATAGTTAGCTCTATGATAGAAGGATTTTATAAGTCACTTTAATGGTGTTATATCTTGTATGCATGAGGGATCTAGGAGTAGTATGTCACATGGTTGGATTCTCCTATATGAGGAGATAATCTAGTCCAAATTTGAGATCCTACACCAAAGCACTAAATAATTTATCAAGGATTAAAAATGGATTATTAGGCACATTGATAGGGTTCTCATACGTAGTCATTTTTTAAATTATTAAATCTTGAGCAAGATTAATAGTGTGCATTGCCTCCAAGGATTCAAGAAATAGCAAGATGAAGACAAGTGTAAAATGTTTAACATCTGAGTAAAGGTATAGGATAAGGATCCAATGGTGAGTGGGAATTTGTACAGATGATTGAATGGTGAGCATTGATCATTAATGACCTGGTTGATCCACAAAGATTGATGGATTGCATTGAATCAAAGTTCCTAGATTGCACAAGATGAGGCCAATGTGATAGATGTTTAACATTTGTCTTTGGTGGTCTATGAATTAAAGATCAAACAAGATCAATGGTGAGATATTGATCCTAATATAAGATTCCATGAGATTAGAGAATTGTGTTCTAAGGTTAATTTTGACCGTAGCTATTTAAATATTTAAATTTAACATAGGAAAAACTAGATATATGTATTTCGACCATATCTTTCGATAGAAGATGAATTTTCTCATGCAGTAAAAAGAAAAGTGGTAGAGGACTCTAAGGTTCATCTGGATATATATATATATATATATATATATATATATATATATATATATATAAAGATATTAAAGTGTGTGCAGACATAGATATTGAGCCTATAAGGTGATTGTGTGTTTGTGTTTATTTTGCAAGTAACCCAAGAAGGTTATTCGAGATTTTATTTATATTGTTTCAATGTCTCATAATGAATTTTCTATTGTAACATGTTATAGACTCCATGAATATAATATAATTTGATTTTGGAGGTGTGATCAATCTATCTTTAGTATGAACATTCTTAATAAGTTGACTATATGTTCATTCATGATGACTATGTACACCAGGTCAGTGTTTGAGTTGTTTGAGTATATCTACAAGTGAGATAAGTTGACTTAGATAATTTAAGGATGTTAAAGGGGACATAAGGAGTGGAATAATAGATGTTAAAGTGGTTGTGTTCTTATTTTTCTTGAGGGAGTGCTAAAGGATTGAATGGGTTCACATGAGACTTATAAGGACTACAAGGGCCTTATTAAAATTTGTAGTTCCTTAAGGGTGACCCATAGGTGTTATGGATGACCAATGAATATTATATTGAGATGTGTCTTTATGTGAAATATGTTTTAAGGTTTAAGACATGCCTAATGGCCAACCAAGGTAGTGATAATCAAGATTGCTCTATATATAGTGGAATAAAAGATGATGAGTTCTAGACTTTGTAAGAGATACTTAGGAGAGTTTTGAGGGAAGGAGGGGTAGAGTACCATAAGGATGAGTTCAAGAGAAGATTAGTTTGAGTACTATTTGTATGACCTATAGGTCATAATTCTATTAGTAGAATAGTTCTCTTGCAGATTGAGTGTGAGTGAAGGTGAAGAGCGATAATCAGTGGTCCATCATTAGGTGTTAAAGGCATCATTGCAAAGGTGAAAGTTTTAATAGTTTTTTTTGTTTAATCTCAACATCTAAGGTGGTTATACCCTCCTTGAAAGGTGAAACTTGCTAAAAGGTCTAGTTGTTATTGTAACTCAACTAGACATGTGTGGTATCACCTTGTGGGATTGAAGTCTCACTAAATAGGGATGGTAGTTCCTTGATCAGTTGCATCTGGTCTAAATTAGATCTTATTATTATAGGAAATTAGTCCAATTATAAGTTCCAGTGGGTTTTATTCCTTAAGAGGGTTTCCCATGTATGTCATGTGTTATGTGATTGATCTTGCATTGTATGTCTTTCTTATTTCTATGAATGATATGTATGCTTCATGAATGCTTATGGTAACTAGTTAAGTATTTTTAAAGATTAGAATTGAAGTTAGATTATTTGAGCTCATTGATTCCACCCCCTTCTCAGTGATTGTACCTCTAACATGATTAGGTACCCATGTACAAATCATAGTGAAATACAAAGTGTCCCTATAGTAACTAATCCATATTAACAGAATACATGGATGTCGGTTCACTGTAAATTTCAAGTAAAATAGTAAATGGTACTATAGATGAGGCTCACTCTATAAAACACTAATCAAAAAACATTAGAGCAAAAGAGTTACCAAGGATGAAATGTATCACCGCAAGGTACCCAAAAACTAGTATAACTATAGTGAGAGTGAGTAACAAAACATATGTTTCAAGGTATCCCTATAAGCATGACTTAAAATCTCAACACAAACTTGTAGTAAGTACCTTTGATGAAATGGAGCCCATCGAATAAAATATGCACTCAATCAACTACCTCCAAAATAAAAATGTGGTGTGTCAAGGGCTAGTAATGAATATAACACCTGAAGCAGTATGTGCACATACACCACCCCCTATAATGCTAAAGTGGGTGTAGCAAATCAAAAAAATATTTGTAAGAGTGGACCAATCCCACTACAAAACATTGAAATTTTGACACTTGGCTACACCAGACTAACTACTCTTTAGAGGGAGACCAAACTCCACAACAAATATAAAAGATATTGTCAACATCAAAGATACAAATACAAATATCTTAATAATATATACCTTATGGTGATGGAATAGTCAAAAAATGAATAGTAAAGTGCTCAACATGGATTATATAAACATGAATAAAATAAAAACTCAATGATTCTCAGTGTAACAACAAAAAAAGGTCCCATACAATAACAATATCACTAAATGATGCAATAAATGCCATAATGTAGTCAATGTGTAGTAGACGACATCTTTAAAATGAGAGATGTAGGATCCAAAAGCACATTTTCCTATAAAAGATCTCAAATAAATAAAGAGCATTAAAATTTAGGAGGAGCAATGTGAGGTCGAAGAACCTAAGTGGTGGAAGAACCTTGCTTATAGATTCCTCGTAAAGAACATTATCGATGCTACCAAGAATGATCATAAAATCCACCCAAAATGAATGCGAATGGTGGGTGAAGATTCCTACATATGAGTGGGTGAAAATTCCATAGTAAAATAATGTGAGGTAACATCCAAAGAAGTGTCATGTAGATCATGTTTAACCAATATAATCTTAGGTTTTTCATGCCTGAGTAAAGGTGCATAAGAGCCTATATGTAGCTCAATATTCTCATGAATAGTGGATTAAATAAAAAATAGAGATCTATCAATAAATCCAAATGAATATGAATCACCTGCATCGTAACTAATTCCATGCCCATAAATCCACATAACAAGTTGAATAGGGCAAGCAATGCCCTATAGACACTTCTTAATGCTTATATGTTTGATAGTATGACCCATGTAGGAGCCAAAGCCAGTGATATGATACTCAAAATAAGTAGGCATATATACTGGTATAACTAGAGTGGGATGTGCAGAGTGTGAAATAATAGTAGGCATAGAAGTATCATTTACAATAATAGGAGCAACATGAACAATGGGCTACTCAAAATCTAGTAGATCATATTGTACAAGTGCATCAAGTGGATGCATACCATATTAAGTAACACAACATTATAGGACATTAGACTAATGTTGTATTCCAATTGGTTTCTTATATAGAAAACATATGAGGGTATCCTTTCCATGAATCAGGGAGCCTAGAAGAGAATTCTACATTATGAGCTTCTTTTTTACTTCCTAAAGTGCTAGGAAAGAGACCATATGATCAATGGGTTTCTTATGGCTTGGTAGGTCACCATCAATAATCATACCAAAATAAAAAATAGAAGAAACAACCATTGTATGAGAATATACATCAAAAGTGGAGGAGGGGAAGGTACCTTATCTAAGTGACCACCAATTATCAAATCTACATAATGAGTAGTAGGAAAATGTGGTACAAGTATCTCATCCTCAAAAAAATTGTCCTCACTAAAAATTGAAAGAGGACAAGAAATGGTAAGAGGAGAGGAGATGCCAAAGAGTCCTCATGAAAATCACCATATAAAATCCCATCCTTACAAATAGGAGAAGATGATGGAGAAACAATGTCACCAACATAATAATCCTCACTACAAGAGGAAGGAGAAGAAAGAGGAATAATGGGAGGTGAATATACCTCATAAAAAAATGTTAAAATAATGTCTCAATTCATTTATGTGACTTGTAATGCTCAATATGAGTTTACAAACTATTATAAACCTGGAGGTGAATAAATAAAAGTGCCTCCTTTTGTAAGATGCAAACCACACAATATCATCCTCGTATATAAAAATGGGAAAGTCACTAAGAACAACTCTCCACAATCCCTTCATCTAGAAGTACATTTTTTTTGGTTTTACAAGTGGTGTAGCTAAAAGAAATAAGAAGTTCAATCATACGAGAATCCATACTCGGAATCATGAAAACCCAAAAGTGGCATAAAATAGACAAATGAGAACAAAAAAGATCCTCTACAAAAGATGTCAATTACCACAAAATGCATCTTATGAATACAACACGTGGTTTAAAAAATAAAATGCACATTGAAAATGACATCAATCAAATCCAAAAAAGTATCTGCAAGTGAAAAAGAGTGCAATGTGGGATAAGTAGAATAAAAGCAATCTCCAAAAATAAAGTTAGAGTAACAAACATGTTTGATTATCCTATGGGGGGTTTGACCTCTTATCAAATTAGACCTCACCATCCATATCTAACTAGCAAGAGTGAAAAATAATGCCCAAATAATATTTTACCACCTTACAAGAAAGTGGTCAAAGTCCTCCTCTATAATGTGACACCATATTTAAGGAAGTGCACGCCTTTTCAAGATTTGAGGTCCCATAATTTTAATAAAATTAATGGCCCTTCTTAATATATTTGAACCCAAAAAGGGACCACTTTAAAAAAAACATTGTGACCAACTTCCCTATCTACAACTCTAATTGTATAAATATGAAATTGTCTATTTAACATTTAATTATTGGTTAATTTTAAATAAATAAATCAAACCTTTAGATTAAAGTAGTTGGTGGTGGGGGAGATGGAAATAATGAACCACATGGAGGTTTTTAGAGTGGTGACTAGCATAATTTAAGGCCAAACAGTGGTCCAAGTTGAAGTTTGGTAGAATTACGGAAGTCCATTTGGGACATGAAGATTTAAGCCACAATTCTATGTTGATACTTATGTAACATGGGAGTCTAGGTAGAAGTTAAGCTCACTGGTGAGTTAATAGGTGGCCAATGTTATTCAAGACTAAGTCACATCCAATATAGAGACCAAATATATCATGGAACTTAACCATCAATGTTGATCTAAAAAAATATTATTTTTTGGGGCCTACAAGAAAATATGTGATAGTCATTGAGGACATCAACTATGCTACCAATTTATCGAACAAGGTAATTTGTAGAAGGTGTTGTCAATCTCAAAAAAAATAAGCCAAAAAACCATGAATAGGGTATTAATCAAATCCAAAAACAAATATTAATGAAAATTCAAATATTTCCAAGCCAATAAAAAACATAAATTGTTAATAAAGTCAATAGAACACAATGGGGTGGATGTTGAAAGGATGCCATGAAAGGATAGACCAAATAAGAAGGAAATGGAATGAGATATATAATAAAAAAATTCCAACAAATTCATCCCATTATGGAGGAAAATTAGGTATGGTTGATCTAATGAAAAAACACCTCCAACACCACTATAGTCTCAGATTCAACCTGAATTGACCAAATAGATGGTACAATCTACACATAATAGAGTATCATGGCCTAGAATTTTTTTAACACTTTAAAAATTATAACTTATTAGATCAACATGACATATAATGGGGCATAAATGGAATGAAAAGGAAATAATAACACTTGAAAAATGAATAGAGACATAAGATATTTATCAATGGTTGTTAGAGTTCCTCTAATACCATGTTAAAGTGTTATATGCACTCATGCAACCACAAGATCACTCCTGCATGCCATTACCATAGAAACTTCATCTTAGAAATTATGCACACATAAATGAATTATGCACAAGCCAATATCTTCATTATTATCTCAAGAATAAAATATACAACTGTAGATTCCTCTCTCTCTCTCTCAAACACTCAAGAGAAACACAAGGAGTGCCTAATAAAAAAGGCAAAGAAATTGATTTCACAACAACCACTTGGTTATTGTGATCAACCCAGATATAGGTGGATTGTATTAAATAAGTGCATATAAAAATATTGTCTGTACACACAAACAAAAAAATACAATAAATATATCAAAACTCCAAATCATGCTTAACTCCATGAGTGGTTGTAAACATTGATAAAAACAAAATTGGTTTGGAAATAACTTAAACCACTAGCCAGTGTGAACACAAACACTCCAATATGAAAAACCACTTTAAGGCTTGTCCAAATAGACTATGAGGAAAAAGGAAAAGCAAATACATATCACTAAAGGCCACTACCTAGGAAGTAACATAAAATTCCTTTAGATGTTCCTTGAGCTCACCTATGCCTTTGTATTTTTTAAAATTTTATATTTCAAAACCCAGAGGAAAAGATATCTAAAGCTAAACCATTTTGAATTGGTATTAACATATCTCATTCAATTTGAAGTTCTTCCCTTGATTTCCTATTTTAAGAGCTGAAATTGCATCCTTCACTTGTTATAATTCTTGGGCTAGTAATGTAAATGGTATGGATTGTTTTGGTTGGGTGGTCCAAGGTAGATTACTCTAAATAAGGTACAATGGAAGAATAGTGGACTAAGGAATGTTCACTTGGCTTGTTTCCTGAATAAGAATATGCATATGTTGGTTAGGGTTATGGTGTTGGTACGACACATTTTTTTGTAAATATTGGGATTGGGATTGGTAGTGTAGAGTTGAATTTGATAGAAATGTGGTTTAAATGGAGGGGTTTGGTGTTGGGGAATGAATTGTTTGTGTTGGGATTGAAATGGAACTTATTGATGGCTAGTCGAACCCTATTGTACATGTTGTTGGTTGAAGGCTTGTTGTACATGTTATTGGTTTAAGTCCTATTGCATATGTTTTTTGGTATTAGGCACATGTTTTGGATAATATATATGTTGGCTGTGATGTAATTTTTGATTAGTAGATATTATTTTTATGTTAGGCACTTATTTGTGGATGGTCTCAAACTATTATTTATCAACAAGGGTAAACTACAAATTAGAAAACATTGGAGTTAGGTGATTTACCACTTTCTATGGTTGCACATTAATCTACGCCTATTGAGGTGGAATTTAATTAGTACATATTGGGTTGGAGTGTTAGTTACCACGTGTTGAGGTAGGGTTTTAGTTATGACTTTCTACTATGAGGTATTAGTCTATAATTTGTTACTATCTCCCTACTATATATTTGAGGAAAAAATTGGTCATGGAGGGATGGTCACATGTGCTTATGAGCTAGATGCACTTGTCCCTTGTTGTTTTCATCCATTTGATGTACTTGAAGAAGTGATTTGTTTCAAATTATTTAAATGGTTATTTCTTGTTACATTAGACTTAACTTCATGTGGATTAGGGAACACTTGTGTGTTATCCACTACGTTTTAGAAAGGATATCCTAAAGAAGCCAATGCTTATTCTTCATTTATTGTTACATTAACCATGTCAGTAATTAGCATGGTTTGAATAAATATATCTATTCTTACAATATAATAGCTTATGAAACTAGTTTGTAGTGCACTTGATAGAGAAAACTCTATTAGATATGTGTTGGATTACTCATGGCATTAAAACTTATTTCTAGATCAAGGTAGGTCTCATAGGTTCATTGTACTTACACTAATTTATCAACACTTTGACCTTTTCCTTTATCAAATGTGAAAATTTCTTGGTTAAGCATTGGTATAAGGACCTATGTTTGACTAGAGAAGGCCTTACAAAATGATTAGATGAGAGGTATATGAATAGGTTCCCTAATCAAATAAATTATACTTTCTTGTGGTAAATATGATGGGAACTTAGCATCAACCTCTTCTTCTCTAACAAGAATCTCATCTTTATGCTCTAATATATGGAAATTAAAAAAATATGGATTGTAACTAGCACTAGATGGTGTGGTCACAAATTATGGCTATTATTGTTGGACCATTTATGTACTAAATAAGGGGGTGTATTTTTGAGGTACTATTGGAATTGGTCTTGATCCTATCCTATGTTAGGAGATTCATATGTGGGATATGGATTCATATCATACACTAAACTATCATAGGGTTCATAATCAAAGGGGTCCCTTGTAATGATGTTTTCATAATCCATATTATATATAGCTCCACTACATCTATATCGAGGAATGGGAAAATCAATGCTCTTGGTCCTATAAAAATTGGTTTTATGAATTGAACGTGTTGGAACTTGGATTACAAGGATCTTATTTTGAAAATTAAAAACCATAACTTATCTAAACTATCACTAAAATATTATAGATCTTTGGTAACAAAAGAAACTTTTGACTTAGTTTTTTGGTAAAGGTCTAACTGAACTTGAATTATAAAACAAAATCTTGAACTTGTTCTATGCACATGAGATCTTGAAACTAATTAGAAAGCAAACTAGGTCATAGTCTAGGCACATGAGATTTTTAAATTACAAGAAAAATGAACTAGGTCTTGGTCTAGTTACATAGATTTGTCTCAGAAAATGACTTGGTCTAAGCATGAAAATGAAACTACTCTAAGGACCTTGGCTCAAAAAAAAAATGGTGCACTTGGTCTAGATTAAATTGGAGACAAGATCAAACTCAATCTTGGTCTAAGCCAAAATATTAAACCAAACTAAAATCCAACCCAAGCAACATAATCCAAGTTCAAAAATTAAACCACTCAAGCCTAAGTGGTAATAAATACTCAAGAGTAAACAAATTGATCTTTGATCAAAACTTGAAAGTGGATTTTGAACTTCATTTGAGAGGAACTTTGATTAAGGCAAATGGTTTTAAATAATTTAGCTAGAAAAACACTTCTTAGCACAAATGGTGCATGGATTCATTTCATTTGTATGTAATGGTTTTAGACTCAATATACAAGTGAACAAAAAACATAAAAGTGCATGCCCTTATCTTAAAATTGACACAATTTTGCATTATATCCACCAAATTTTACTGATATACCTATTATCAAGAGGAATCAAGTGTTAATCCAATAAATAAAGCACATGAAGGTATAGTGTTTATCCCGTTTTATCTCTCAATAACTTGTACATGGCATGGAACTTAGAGCTCAAAATAAACTCAACATCAATAAGATATTATGTTTCAATTGGATTATGTTAATCTAAAATTTTCACTTTTTGCTTTCTAAATGGTCCATTAAGTGCTAAAGAACACTTGGGTGTAAATAAAATATCCAACAAATGGATGCAAGGAAAATAGGATTGTTATGAAAGGGTCTTGTCCTTTCACAACCACTTCATCCATCTCTTTCTCAATGAAGTACTATGTCTGATAAATATAGGCTCCAAATACAAATTTGACTGATCAGGTTAACCATTCAACCTCTATCCCAATGAATAGTGCACTCAATTTGTATACCCTATCAAATAAGTGGAGTTGGTACAATACTAGGAGATGAAACCTTAGGTCAATGCACGCCTAAAGGAATTATGAGCATACGAACTCCTACTCATGAATTCAAACAAAAAATAAAGGAAGAAAGGGTCAACTATGATTCATCCAAGTTCCTAATAATTGTTAGAATAATTAATTTATCCTAGCCTATATGTAATAAATGTCATATGGTGTAGTTACACCTTTGTTTGACATGTAGCATAAGTTAGTTATGTGTGTTATTTATTATGTTTGATTAGTTACATTCTGAGTCTTAATCCCCTATAGATTATGAGATTTAATCTCACTTTTTGATGTATAAATAAGCACCTCTTGTAGTGATTTTGTTAATTCAATTCCATTTCATCTTTTATTTGGTATCAAAGTAGTTAATCTTGAAGAGGTTTCAAAGTGGTGAATATAAGGTGGAGATTGAAAGATAAGTTCATGATAGCCTTGATAGCATCATATTGCTCTAATTTCTACCATCCCATGCTAAAAATCTAGCAAATTATGGAAGTAAAAAGTTGTCATGCAGATCTACTAATCTTAAATCCCATCTTGGCATATTAGATCTAATCTTTTTTAGGGTCATTTTTTGGTTTCTAAACTTTCTATAAAAATGTAGAATTTTTGGAACCGATCCTATATTTTTTATTAATTCTAATAAAAAAATACAAATTTAAAATAAATCATAATTTTTGGAGCTTCTGGTGATTTTCTACAATTTTTTTAAGTTTCTATTTTGCAGGACAAGTAAGGAACAACATAAAAATGAATTTTTTTTGACTTTTTTTTAATAATAGTTTATCAAATATCATATCACTATATTATTATCATCAAAATATTTTTGAAAAGTAATTTTTTTCTAAAAATTGAGCATCAAGGTACCCGTGGTGAAAGTTTGAAGGTAGAGCGCAATTTGGAAGTCTTCATTTGGTGCAAGGCCAATTTTTTGGGTGGAGCACCACCAAGATCCTCCACTTATAGTAGTAGCACCACCATCATACCACTAGTAGTTTTCATCCTCTGTTTAGACCATATGACCACCTACTAGGTGTTTTCAGCCCCTAAGGGCTTGTCCTTCACCATTATGAGCCATTATTGAAGATCTTTTCTTCTGAGGCTCATAACTTTTGATCCGTGAATTCTGGGAAGGTGATTAGTTTTCACCTTGGATATTATTTTGAGATATATATAGTGGTAAGGATATTTTTTACATTTTAATCACCTATATTTCTAATATTTTTAATTTATTGCTAGTTTAGCTGACCACTTTATATATTTTGGACCTTTAAGATGCTATAACTTTTGATTGGTAACTCTAATTTGCATGTGTTTTTTGAAAGTGCATGTTTTCTATGATCTCCATAGCTGAAACATCTATTTATTATTATTTTATATCATATTTTATACTTATTGAATGCATTTTTAGTTGAAACTGACATCCAGAGTCCTCAGTTTTCCATTGCATTCCAGGACACATTTTTGGTAGAGTCTGATGTCCTTTGTGTGTTTGTGTGCACTTTAAATTCATTGTGTGTGTGAATTTTCAACTTATACTTCTAAACTTTATTTATACACTTAAAACACACTTGTATTTTCTTTTCCTATGTAAATTTGCATTTCACAATGTCTGGTTTTGAACCTCATTTTGTCCTCCCCGACACATAATTGCTTCACGGTGATAACTATGTTACTTGGAAAACAAAAGTGAAAACACATTTAGAGTTTGAATATGTTTGGTCAGTTATCGAAGGCACATAGGTTAGACATGGAACAAATGTTGATCAATAGTATAAATATGACAAAGCTAATAAAAAGGCTAAGTTAATAATCATATTTGGAGATTTGGATGATGTAAAACCTCATATACAAAGTGATACAACTATAAAAGATGTTTGGGATAAAATTAAAATAGTATATGAAGCAAAGAATCAAAATAAAATCTTTCATCTTAAAATCTAATTGTATACTCTCAATCTTAAATTAGATGAAAAAGTAGAAGCATTCCTTAGAAGGGTTGCAACTTTGTGGGCTTCACTTCAATATTTGGGTGAAATGGTGATAGATGATTCTTTGGTCTCTATAGTCCTTAGAGGACTACCCTTGCATAAAAAATCTTTATGACCACTTTAAATGTCACAAGACAAAAACCAACCTTTGAATTGTTGGTAAATTTGTTGCAACAAGAGGAAGCTTTACATAATTTATAGGAAGAATATGATGAGCATGCACTCACATCACATTAAAATGGGAAGAAAACCATGAAGGGTACAAAAAAATATCCAAAGAAGAATAATCAACAAAACCAACAAGGGAATAAATCAAATTCTTCTAGAGCATGTCAAATGTGTGGAAGATAAGGACATGACTTAAACCATTGTTGGTATAACACATTTCAAAAGGGTTCATCAAGCAAGAAGACCTCTTTCAATAATTCACCACAATCAAAAAAGAAGTAACCACAACAGAAAAATAGATGGGAATATAAAAATTCCAACCTTAAAAAACATGGAAATGCTGTTGAAGAATATGATTTTTCAAATTAGTAATATGGTTTAGCTATTAAACACATGAATCTACCAATCATCCACGTGCAATTTGGTATGTTCATGCACGAGCAACCAAACACATGACAGGGAGAAAAGAATAGTTTTATACATTAAACAAAACAAAATCAAAAGGAAATGCATCAATTGGAGATGATACCTCATATATAGTAAAAGGTATTGGTGACATCAAACTTTAACTTGGAAATAAGAATTGAAACATTTCAAATGTTCTCTATGTTCTAGGACTTACAAAAAATCTATTATCAGTTAATCATCTACTTGGCCACAACCTCATGGTTGAACTTGATCACCAAAATGGTTAAAATTTTTACCACATCAAAGGAAAGTCTAGGCATTTCAAAGTTATTACCAAGGCTTCCAAAATTTGCAAAATGTTTTAGCTTTATTTTTTTCAAAATTATCATCAAGCCTTTGTGGTCAAAGATACATAACTAGGCAATTTAAAGCATAAAATATATAGTCACTTGAGTTATGGTTATTTGGTTTAATTAAGAAAACATGATATGGTTTGTGGTCTTCCAAAACTCAAGAAATCTTCTTATATATGTACCAATTACTTAGTTGTAAAAATAAATAAGAGCTCCCTTTGGAAAGACTAAATATTGATCACCTGATAAGTTGGACTTGGTGCACACTAATCTATGCAGATATTTTATTCCCAATCTCAGAGGGTACAAATACTTTTAGATTTTTTTTATGATTACTCGAAAAGAATATGGGTATATTTATTGAATACTAAGGATCAATATTTTCAATTCTTCAAATAATTCAAGGCCACAGTTGAAAATGAAACTAGTAGGAAAATCAATAACCTCTGCTTAGATCATGGGGGGAATACACCAGTAAATAATTCTCAGCGTATCTCTGTGCAAATGGAATTAGTCAATAATTGATAGCTCCATATTCACCTCAGTATAATGGATTGTAAAATAGAGTAATAGGGTCATCATGTAAATATTTTGTAGCATGGTTAAGGATGCAAAATTTCCAAATACATATTGGTAAATATCTTGTCACACTATAGTCTACTTGTTGAATAGGTCACCCACCAAAGATATTGATGGAATCACACCACATGAAGCTTGGATAGGTAATAAACTAAAGGTTACTCACCTTCAATTTTTTTGTTGTAAGGCATACATGCATGTTCCTAATAATAAAAGTAAAAAGTTGGATAAGAAAAGAAAATTAATTTATATTTGTGGGATACAGTACATAATCAAATGCATATAGGCTCCTTGATCTATAAATAAATAAGGTATTAATCAATAGATATGTAGTGTTTGATGAAAACAGTGGAATCAATCCACCTTATATACAGGAAAATGACATAGGCAAAAGTCCTGTAATCTTTTTAGGTAATGATAGTGAAGATGAAAAGTAAGATAATCAAACAAGACCTCTAGCACCACCACCTATAACTCAGTGTATGCCCAAGTGGTATATAATTGCTATATGAGATACTAACTTGAATAGAGTACTAGATACATCCACTTCAATAAAAAAGACTCAAAGCATGGCTCAAGAAGATGTTAATATGGCCCTTATGAATATTGTTTAAGAAACTTATGAGCCCTCAACAATAATAGAATCCATACAGTCAAAGCCTTGGAAAGATGCCGTGGATGTAGAATATCAATCACTGATGAAGAATAACACTTGGAAACTTGTTGATATTCCACCAGGGAAGAATCTTATAGGATGCAAATGGGTCTTTAATATCAATTACAAAGTAGATGGTAGTATTGATAAGTACAAGGCAAGGCTTGTTGCAAAAGGGTATGCTCAGAAAGAAAGCATTGTCGATGAGGAATCTTATACTCCCAAAGCTAAGATAAATACTATCATAATGATTTTTGCTATGGCTTCATAGTTTGGATGGAAATTCCATCAAATGGATTTAAAAATTATGTTTCTCAATGGAGAGTTTTAAGAGGAAATCTACGTGACTGAACCTAAAGGATTTCTGGTACCTGATCAAGAATAAAAGGTGTGTCAACTTATCAAATCTTTCTATGGGATAAAATAGTCTCCCCATGCCTAGTACATCAATATTGTTGAGCATCTTGTATAACATGGATTCAACAAGATTCCATATGATCCTAACCTCTACCTCAAACAACATGTGGGGGAGGTTGTTATAGTGATTGGTTATGTTGATGATCTAGTCATCACTAGAAGCATAGTGAAGATGATCGATGTAATAAATAATGATCTCAATAAATCATTCAACATGATATATCTTGATCTGCTACACTATTATCATAGTTTGGAGGTATGGTAGAAGGAACATCACATTTTTGTTTCACAGATGTAGTATACCAAGATATTGCTTAAAGAATTTAGGATGATGGATTCCAAGCCAATTGTAACACCTATGGAGACAAGACTTCAGTTATCTTAGACAAATCCATCATCAAAAGCAAATGTAACTCTCTATTGATAATTGATTGGGAGTCTCATTTACTTGACATATACTAGGACAAATATTATCTATGATATCAGCTATCTTTCTCAGTTCATGTAAGAACCAAACATGACACATTAGAAAGCAACAAAGTGGGTATTGAGATACATCCAAATAATAGTTGAGTATGGCCTAGAGTACAAGAAGAATGATAATTTATTCTTGATAAGATACACAGATGTAGATCATGCATCTTATATTGATGATAGGAAATCTAATTCTAGATTTGTGTTTTTTCTAGGATCTAGTATAATTTCATGGGGAAGTAAGAAGTAGAATTTTTTCTATAGATCTTCTGCATAGACAGAGTATCATGCTATAGTAGGAGTTGTCTACAAAGTGATATGGATACATCACGTTCTTTCAATATTTGGAGTTTCATAAACTCAGTCTTTAGTTATGTATTATGATAATTAGGGTGTTCTACGTCTTATTCATAATCTAGTGTTTCATTAGAGAACAAAGCAAATAGAGGTTCAGATTCATTTCATATGTGAACATGTTCAATATCACAACATATAGCTTAGTATTTCCCTACTCAGGATCAGTGCATAGATGTCTTCACAAAGTCACTTACACATGATAAGTTTGAGGCATTCAAAAATTCTCTCTTCTTCTCTTCAAGCTATAATCAGGGTTTTTTTAGTGGTAAATATTTGTTAATTCATGAATATTCCAATTTTAATATTTTGGTTTTGGTAAATTTTTAAGGTCCATATATGGGACTAGATCACTAAAATTTCAAGGATATATATTATTTTGGGGGTCTACTCACCAACTCTTTACGACATTATCTTTGAAAATAGTTTAATTTACCACATATATATACCCCTCAATCTTGATATCAAACAATAAAATATTTTTGAAACCTAATCGGCTGAATGACCACGCCAAATGACATGACTGAATGACATGGCCAAATGATAGCACTAAATGATAGTATCGAATGATGCTACCAAACTAGGAAAAGAATAAGGAAACCACAATTTCAAACCTTGAAAGACAAGCATTAATTATACAAACAAAACACAGCATGTGCACCTTTGAATTAAGAAATAGTGAAGCTATCTTTGGCAACCATGTCATGGATCCATATAAATTTGGATAGCTTCAAAATGCATTCAGAGAAAATAAAACCTCACTAAAAAATGGTCCTTGTTAAAAAATATGAAACTCTTGATGACATAAAGATTAAATCCATGTAATAGTTCAATCTTTATGTCACCAAGGGTTATAAGTTTTTTAATGAATTTTTTTAGTGAGCCCATATGCTTCGAATGGATTCTAGAGTGCTAAAGCATGAGGCCACACCTACAAATCATTCAAAAATATTAGTATCACTTGCACAATAGCCTAGCCAAATGGTAAAGTTGAATGATTTCATTGAATGGCAAAGTCAAAAGGCTCAATGGAATGGTAGAGTTGAATGGCTTAAACAAATGAATCAACTAAATAGCTCTACCAAATGGCTAAGCTGAATGGCTCTACCAAATAACCCAGCCAAAAGGTGGATCCAAACATCTCTATCGAATGGTGGAGCCAAACATCTCTACCAAATGTCAAAGTTAAATGGATCTACTAGTGGTAGATTTTGGTAGCTCTACCCTTGGATTGACCCTTTGGCAAAGCCTAATGGATTTACTAGTAGTGTAACATGATGGCTCTACCCTCAATAGAGCTGAATGGCTATCGATGACAAAGTTGAATGTGGTAGCACTGTTTAGCTCTATTATGTATAGAGTCATTCTACTCTACCGTGGGTAGAATTATTTGGCTTTACCATGAGCAAAGCCATTTGAGCCTTCAACTCTAATAGGGGATTATATATATCATTATTGTATTTGCACACACACACACACACACACACACACACACACACACACACACACACACACACATATATTAAAGATAATAATAAATAAATATACATATATGTAATGATAATAAATGGTAATTTGAAGAATATTTTAGATATGTTGATTCACCAAAGTATGAATCAAATTCACCTACATGAAAGGGGATTTAGGATATGGCCTCTTAAAATGAACCCTGGATATAATCAATTAAGGGCCCAGGGAATGATAGAATAATTAATTTAGCCTAGACTCTATGTAATGAATGTCACATGGTGTAGTTATGCCTTTGTTTGATATGTATCATAGGTTAGTTATGTGTGTTATTTCCTATATGTGATTAGTTATATTTTGAGTCTTAATCCCCTACTGATTAGGAAATTTGATCTCACTTGTTGATGTATAAATAAGCACCTCTTGTAGTGCCCATGTTAATTTATTTTCATTCCATATTTCAAGAATGAGAAGAGAGCATACACAAATTTATTTGGGTGTGACTCAAAAATAAATAAGCAAGGCAAAAATTGTGTTTTTGAGTCACCCTTTGAAAGGGGAGCATATGTGATATTATACCAAGATAAAAACTACTCAAGCAAGAAGCACAAAACTTTATATAAAATGAAATAATTATGAAATAAACAAGTTTTAAAAAGCACCAATTTTGAAATGTGAGTGAGTTTTTAAAAACCAAATTAAACATGGATGAGTACTTTTTGTGATGAAAATTAGTTTCTCCTTACTTTATAAAACATGTAAAAACTTGTTAAAAGTTTGATTGGACCAAGAGAATAAATTCAACCTACAAAATTAGCTTTAAAAACCATAAAATTTTTGCTCTCTAGAATGATTTTGCCTTTGCACAAATAAAGAAAATAGTGAAATTGTTAGGCAATAAAAATCACCAAAAATAGAAGAAATAAAAAAATCACAGTGATGATTTCATGGTTATTAAATGATTTTGTTATTCTGTCTAATGATTTTGTTGTTCTGTGAGACAAAATCATTATTCTATCTGATGATTTTGTTGTTATGATCATAGTTCTTTTTGCTGATTTCATATTTCTTGTCATCAATTGCGCTATTTTTGTCAATTTCAAAAATGTAAAAACCTATACAAATAACATTAAAATATGAAAAAAATGATTTCATGATTCTCATGAACTATTTCACTATTAAATGTTATCAATTTAGGATTATGTAGAAAACCTAGAAAATAATAAAAACTATAGAATGAATTCACAAATGCCCCAAATTATTTCACTAAAAATCACTTCAAATTCATATTTATATAGTGTAGGGTCAAAACAAAGGTGATTTCATTATTTTCCAAGATAATTTTATAGTTTTTGACAATGATTTCACCTTAGTTTTTTCTGAATTTATAGTCTCACAATGGACATTTTCATAATTCTATAGTCAATCATAAAACATGATAAATTTAGTTGAAAAAGCTAAAAATATGGCTTTTAATGAATTTTTTTTAATTTTTTAAGAGACCCAAATCACTCCTAAGATAAATGTGGGTTTTAGTACCATCAAAGATGCCATTATGTAATTTAGGATTATGAAGATGATGTCAGTTTCTCTTATTACTAGATAAACTAAAACAACTCAAATACAACTAACAAAATAAGCTTAAGTTTCAGGGTGAGAAATGATTAAAAACAAATAAATCAACAAATGGGAGACAAAAATATCATTTAACTTCCTAGAATGACTTTATCTTGCAATCAACATGAAAGAAGGCTTGTGCTTGGTTTGTGAGAAATTGTTCTTTGATAATGCTAGTGTTTCATGCGAAGCATCTCCACTTTTTCTCTTGAAAATTGGCTCTTGGCATATGTTGGTTGTGAATATCTCTATCAATAATTTGGCATTATTTATTTTCACCTAAAAGCTTGTTAAAGGATGGTCATGGCTTATGTATTTAACATTTTTTAACTAACTCAAACCCATGTGTGGTTAAGGTTGGAAGGTTGAATATATTTATGGTTTGGGATATAGGTTTCATTTATGAAGTATGGCTCAACATCCTTGATATTTATCTTATTTATGTTGATATTTCCAATTTTTGAATTTGAGTCATCATATTTCTTGATATTTGTTGAAATTTTATTTTTAGACATTAGATATTCATTAATTCAACATGGATTTTTTACTTAAGCATTTAACTTGATTTATTTGGTTAAGCAATACTCATTAGTCTTTTGGTCATTTCAATAATTTGGTTAAGTATCCCACTTAATTGGTCAAAAACATCAATTTGCTAGGTTGCAACGTATTTGGAGATGAATCTATGAGAGGTTATCAATGTGTATAGGGTGTTACCAAAATAAGTAATCCTTAATGCGATTCAGAGTATTTATGTCCAATGTGTGGATAAATTTGGGCATTTTGGTGATTTATAGACTTAATGTGCATTGTTTCCTAGAAATCAGTCTAGTGTCCATTTAGACATGGAAGTGGAAAAAAAAGAGTGTCTACAAACACTACAACCTTGTTTTTTGATTATAAATATGTCCCAATTAACTGTGTGATTGATTTTTTAATATGGGTGGTAGCACTTATTTGTGAAGGTTTATTATTTTATTGTGTCCTAATTTTCCACACGTAAGAACTAAAAAATAAAATTGCTATATCTTGCATAATAAACATAATATAGATCAAATGCAAAAGGGGGAATTTTGCAAGGGGAATATCTGAGGTGTCAAGAAAACCCTACATAATTTGAATGTTTCCTACATAGCTAAAAATGTATTCTAATTGATGTAGTTCTCCCTCCTAGAGTGATTATGTCACTCCTTATTTTGATATATGAATGCAACTAGATAGATTGATTTGAATGTTTGAGAATTAATTCTCTTGACCTAAAAAATCAAACTTGTCCTATGACTATTAGAATTATTCAAAATTGGAATTGAAATAAATAATCATTTTTATCTCAATGTTTAGTAGAATTGCCAAGTCATTGATAGATGGGTTTGGAGAAGCATTGATGTGATTATAAAAGAATATTTTTAAAACTTCTTATAACTAGAATTAATAAAAGTGTAATAGGAGTAAAATTCAACATTTCAAATTTAAAAATTTACCATTGGAGTGTGCGAGATAAGGTTGTATTAGTGGACAAGACCATAGTGCAACCATGTTTGACCTAGTGTGGTCCTGTCAAGGACAAAGACTATTATAACTAATCTGACATGATTTTTTAAACAAACTAGTGATGTTTGATTGATATTATGAGTGGTTTAGGATATTTTATAAAATGGTGAATGCTCTTATATAGATTTAAAGTTAATATAATGACGAATAAGTCAAGTAGGATAAGGATGTCAAGATTAAACATTGTCATGCATTTAATGATTAAATTTAAGTATCTATATTTTAACTCACTTTATTATATTAATTCAACAAATTAAAATTATTAGATTTAAGGAAAGATGAACTTAAATGTGTATACACACTTTGTCTTCTGATGCAAAGCTTGATCATGTATTTGCTTCAATGAAAAAACTACATCTTTGCCACTTAAAGTAGTTATTGTCCATATTTAAAGATTGAAAATCTAAAACTTAGAATTTGAAATTTTAAAATAGAGAAAAGTAAGTATACACCTGGAAGAGTATGTAATTCACTTTACATGTAACTTGAAAATGTAAAAATGCATGCCCCCTTGTTGAGGTATTTTGGAGAAATATTAAAATTATGATAAATTGAAAGTGATCAAGTCTAAATTTTAAAACTTTTGAAAGCCTTTGAATTGGAAATATTATATGTTCCAACTCAAATTTGACTATGTAGAGTAATCTATAAAATAATTGAAGGGTTGGAACCATTAAATGTGGCTTGATATAATATAAAAATTATAACCACAGACATTGAGTGTTACTAGACTCTAATGTGGCCCACTTGTAGCATGAGAATGAATCACACCACTACATATGGATCTAAATTCTATTTAAAATTTTGTAACTTTGAAACTTTAAAATTTAAATTTTTCCATATATTAACTTTAATATGAATGAATATCATGCCCCTTGTACTATACTATATTGATATTTCAATTCTATTTGAACTTGTCACTATAACTTTGTAATTGTTTGAAACCTGTAACTTTGAATTATTTTGAACAAGCCCATGGATAAGAATCATGTATAGGTAAATTTGTATTGAATTAAATGCAATAATAAGTGCAAATGCATATCATATTCCCCCATTATCCAAAAAATATGAATTATGTTGTAATTCTAAAAATTTTATAGTGCCATAAATCTAAAGTTTGCTCATGAAGACTTGACTTATTAAGATAAGTTCATTGTGATTTTCATCTTTTTATATAAGAGACATAGCTGACAAGTCATTAATATCATTTAGTATCATATAATCATGTATTATCATATCTAAATAGTTGAATTATATTACATCATAGTATGGTATATAGCATAAATTTACATATGAAACATGTGTTAGATAGATATAACATTGAAGCACATAATCATGCTATGAATGATATGCATCATGGAACAATATTAAAGTAGAAAATAGAATTAATTCATGATACAAATCATGAAACCATAGTAAAATTTGATTAATAAGCAAACAATGTCATGAAATTTGCATATATTATCACACATAAATCCCAAAGGCCACATACAAGGTCCACATGTGAATGTCACATAACCGCACAAGACCAAGGGCCATACTCAATTAGCATGATGATTACATATAAGCAAGAATATGTATATATTGTATACACAAGACCAAACACCACACAAAATAAGCAAGAAAGTCATATCTTATCATGAAGTAAAGTAAAAAAGAAATCATAGATAAAATGTGACTAGTCTACATCAACCATATGTATCAATGTCATTGTTATCAAACAATATTTTCATGAGACACAATGTAAAGTATAAGTGATTAGCACAAATAATGTATTATATCTACTTAAACATGGTAGATAGGTTATGGATGGAAACAACTTGTTGAAATTTTCATGGATAATGAAAAGATGCCCCCAATTTAGCAAAGTTTTTGGTTAAAAATGAAAGATTGATATCAAAGAACTATACAAAATTATGTTTCATAGCACACTCACATACCTAGTGAAAAGTATTTTGTATTTAAAACTAAAATATGCTATCTACCTAACATATAATAAATAACACATGTAAATAAGTAATATAAAAACATAATAAAATTATTAAAGGTCCTAACTTTGAATTTGTTTGAAATTATTTTGATTTTTTTGAATTTTTAACATACGTGTTTTTTTTGAAATATTTGAACTTAAAAGGTTTGAAAAGTATTAAGAATAAAGGATTTGAAAATATAATAAAATGAGAGGAACTCAAAAAATCTGAAATAAGGTATGAAATCGTAGTGTGTCAAGGAGGAAGGTAACCAATTTGACCATAGTGTATGTGTAAATGAATCATGGGAATGTAGCATAAATTATTGATATAAATAGGGTTGTACATGATCTTCAATGTGTAATATGCTATGTGTGCTCATGTAAAATTAGATCTATGTGATCATGTAAATGTAATGGGAACCATAGCATACAAGCATTCAACAGTAATAAAGTGGATCACCATAAATAATAAGTGTTTAGAGCATTGTAAGATAGTTATTTTGGAATATTTTATGTGGTTTGAAAATTAATATGGAAAGTATCCAAATTGAACATAAATCCAATGACTAGAATAATTATTGTATAAAATATATAATAATTAAAAATGGGATAAAAGTAAATAAAAATATGTACAAGTAAAGTGTATATATAATTCATCAAAAGACTAAGCCCAATTGGTAGATTGGGAGGAAGTAAGAGGCACTACCTATTTAAGTATCTCATTAAGAGGATGAATTTATGTATACCCAACTAAGTTTTATGAAGGAATGACTTCTTGTGAAGAATAAATACTTATTTTAGATGTCTTTGAATGGTAATTGAAACAAATATTATGACATAACCATTTGAATCATTGCTCATATGTCCATTTAAACTTGTATTCTTATGTATAATAGGATAATTTTCAGTCATTTGTACCTATGATAAAGTTATATGAATAACCTATGGTGCCTTAGGAGATGAAGACTTTTTTTTAGGTGACAGTTTTTATTTAGGATAATGTACCATCCTCTTTGAAACTAGATATGTATTCCCATGTTTAAATGTTTTATACTCATAAATAGATATATAAATTGATTATGATGTATATGCTCATGTGTAACTAAATTATACTCATAAAGAGATGGGAAACTTATTTTGTGATATCCTCTTGGATGGCTTTGTAGACCATTTCATTTCCAAGTTGCTCAATATATGTTCTAACCAACTATTCTATAGAAGGAGTAAATTCCATTGGTTACAAAGGATATATTTATTGGATTCCTAGAATTTTGACCACTTGATTATCATGAATATATTTGAGACATTTATACACTGTAAAAGGTACTAGTCTAATATTTTGTATCCAAAGGCATCCTAATATCATATCGAAGACCCATGTGCTTGGTATAACTAAGAATGGAGTGGGAAGTATGTGAGGTTTGTCTCTTAAATATAGAACTATATGCCCAATTTTATCCTATGTATGATCATCAAATGCTTTGACAAATCTATAAGTATCTTATAAATCTTTCTCTATATAACTAAGAGATTATAGGAATGTAATGGTGTATACATGTTTTATTGATTTATTGTCTATAATTGTTGGATTAAATTAGTGGAAAGAAGAAATGGAAAATATTTTCAACTAATAAGTGACATAAATTGAACCATTATATAATAATATAATCTATGAGACCATAAATTACAATTCTTTATTTACATAAATGGCATGCTTTTTCTTTCTCGTATAATTACCTTAAAGGATTTTCCTCTTCTTGCATGACTCATATTCTTCTTATGAATATTTCACTTTCTTTTGACACCTATAATTACCTTTTATGATTAATGACAAATCATATTAAATCTTATTTCCCTTTGCCTATGCTAACATTCACCTAGACTTTAATATGTGTCTCACCTTCAGACACATAAAGGCCCTAATTAATCAAAAAAATTATATTTTTTATCAATTACAAATGCATTTGAGATAACTAAGTTACTCTTACTCTCCATGGCCTCTTGATATATCCCATCTATTCTTCAAATAACTACTCTAACTAGTCTCGGCTATAACTATTGGACCTCTCCTTTGTTACAATCTAACTAGCCTCAAACATAATTTTTAGAGCTCTTCTTTGATTCTATTTTAACTATTCAATACAACCTCAAATACATTTATAATTTTGAAAACTATAAACAACTCTCTTTAGTCACACATCTTTAACTTTGAACCACCTATTACATACAAAGTCTTATCTTTCTAAAACTTAAATGACTAAGGGATATACATTTGGCAAGAAATTTATACCAAGGATTGATTTCACGTGGCATTTTCAAGCAAGGATGTTTCTTCTTGTACAAAGGTTCCAAATACATGTCAAATAATTCAATCTATAATTTGATACCAATTAACCATCACAGTGAAAATCAATCCCATAAACACTTTGGCTATGATCTTATCACAATAACAATTCAATTCATGTGTTAACATCCCACAATCTCTATGTTTTGTCAAAGTGAGAAATCTAACATGAGAAATATGGTTTCATAAGTTTTTAGAATATATCCATCATAAATTTAGATGGTGAAGTATTTTCAACCATTCGTAGGTTCCCTCAAAGTTTTATATGTGTTTTTTATATTGAAAAAAAATCTCTTTAACCAACCATGTGAAATCTTCACTCATCAGCCTTCAAAGAAGACCTACTCTTCATCATCTTACCTTTGAAGAAGTTTCCTCTATTTTTGATCTTCACCTCAGTTCACACTTGGGATATCCATCCATTAGAATGAATCCTCCTCTACCTTAAAAAATAATTCATCTTCCATCATTCAATGGTGATGACCATGTTTAAACATTGCCTCTTCTACCCATCCTTATGCACATTAGAGATCTTTTTATGTATAAGGTCATACAGTTTTAAAAGGTTTTTCATACTAATTTATAAAATATTCCTAATTTCCCTTTACCATGTCTTGAATATTGCACAAATCTTTTACAAACACAAATAGAATTAATTGTATATTATTTAACAAGAAGATTCAAAGTAACACTCCTGCCATTACCATTCATTCAAGTTATGTTAGCTCAACATTCACCATATTCATCTGACTATGGTGAGGAAGGATATGACCCTATTGGTGAAGTTTGGGATGACATAACATTTGATGAATAATGTTTCCATCTAAAATATCTACTTATTTATATAATTAACCCCCTTAACACAATATTTCTTAGGGAACAATGATTACTCTACCCTCTTACTAGTTCATAGGGATACTCAAATAGGGATAATGAAATGCCTTAATTATTTATAAACATTCACCCTTGAACATATTATTCAACCTGATCAATGATCTTGGCCATGTATTTATCCTTTTCCATCATTTTAGAGGTGAATTGAAAACCATGGCCCTCAATGTTGTTGTCATCACCAAAGGATCATGTCACAACAAATTTAGTTGTGCATAGAATTGAGATATTGACCAAATGTGCAGCAATAAAAATTAACATTAAGATAATATCTCCACTATATTCACACAAAATATGAATCCAAAGATGTGAATAGGCCATCATTGATCCATTTCACCTCACAAAGAGTAAGTAACCAGCCAATTTAGATATTCCACCACCCAGTCACCCAATATACTATGCATCCCTTCTTCATTATCCCAATTAGAACCATTAGAATAAGAACTACAAAGAACCATCTCTATTTATTATCACAAATACCCAACCAAAGTTTGACTAAAATAAGGCAAAGGGAGACTTGGGCTTGAATATTGTGCAGTGAAACCATTTTTGGAGTAGGTTATTGGTAAGAACAAATAAAACATATTTATTAGTAATAAGTTACAGAAACTAAACCATTAAATAAGAAGAAAATATATGATAATATAAATGTTAGTTATTTATTCACACAAATGGCATGCTTGATCTTTTCTATACAATTGTTTTTAAAGGCTTTTCCTCTTCTTGCATGACTTTTTTATCCTTATGACTATTTTACTTTCTTTTGACACCTATATTTCCCCTTTATAATTAATGAAAAATCATATTAAATCTCATTGACCTTTACCCATGCTAATAATAATAACACTATGTATGTATTGCTTGTCACCATATGCCCAAATAAAGAATGTATGTTTATCTTGAATCATTATCAACAACTTCACTATCATTAAATGTAGTCATAGGATGTGGTGATTGTTTTCTTGTATCTATACCAATGATGGTATCAAGTGGATGCCCATATATAAAAGGAGGAGGATGGGAATTATATGCATAACATACTTTAGAATTATCTTTTTTATTGTGTGTTTCATGATTTAGAAAAGGATCTATGTACATCTTAAATTTTTCATTGTCATTTTCTGATAGCTTATCTTCTTTAGTACATGTGCCAATATCAATAATTTTATTATCAATAAGATATTTAATCTTATGCTTAATATTAAAAAAAAAATAGAATGCATAATACATCTATGGTATTCATGTTGTAGATTTATCAGTGATGTCATGAAGGTGTCCAGATGAGTGGATGAAGTGTCTTGATAGTTTAAATGTCAATGACAAAGTATGCAGTGTGTTTGTCCTAGTATGTTTGAAGTAGGCTTGGTTTATATTCAGTTTTGGTATGATTAGGAATGGGTCTAAAGTATTAAGTATATGTGAGGTGTCTTATCAGAGGTAAAGTATAATTTTAAATATTTTTAAATTTCATGGTATTCATTTAGCTCTTCATTATGTTCATCTTAGCATAGTTGGTTCTGTGACAGAAAATTTGAGAAGGCAGCTTGCTGACATCACCATTACCATGTATGGATGATTCAGGGGGACTTGGTCATATGGGTATGATAAAATTAGCCCCAAGTTTATATGTTCCAATTTTTATGTTATGAGGTTATGTGTATCAAAATATATATTTATGCAAAGTTGGCTTCCCAAGCAATTTTCAATGTTTTCCCATACTTAGCCAAATTTGCAAAAAAGATCTAAGTTCAAGTAGAGTTGAGTAGGCATATTTAAGAAATTATATTTCACATGTTTGAAGATTATATGATAATATTGATATATGTATGGATTATCCTATGTAATTATATCATATGGTTCAAATTTTAGGTCATGTGATTGATCATAGCAAAAGTTATTAAGGGGTAAAGTTGGCTTCTCAAACAGATTTACTATGTTCCCATACTTAACTAGACCATCACTGTACATCATGTAGATATGAATGAAATATTAAGATTTTGAATTTATTTTAGTTATAAATGAATTAAATAATGTTCAAAGGTTTACATGGAGATGTTGTCTATAGTGCTAAGAAGCTACCCTAAAAATTTAGAGTCTTGAAGTGATTTCTAGCTCAAGTTATAAAGCTTAAAAGTTGCTCTAGCAGATTATGATGAGTCAGAGACCATCAATTTTAATCACATTGAAGTCTAATGTCATTTTTCTATATGATCCAATGTTGAGTGCTTAATCATACATATTGAGATCAACAGTGCAGGACAAGTCAAAGAGTCAACAATGCACATGAGATTGCCAAGTGGCTCAAACACAAGGGACTATCAATAAAGTGCTTATAAAGAATGTGAGCGTGCAAAGTTTCATAGTCTCAAGAGTTATGAGTAATATATAATGGTTATAAATTTAATATAATTATTGAGCTGCTCAGAGGAGATCAATGGAGTGCATTTTCTCTAAATTATCAAGAAGTAGTGAGATGATGAGAAGTACTCAATGTTTAATGGTAAAGCAAAGATAAAGTTTAAGCTACTTCCAAAGAAGATAGATTGTGTGAGTTGATCAAGATATGAAATTAGCATGAGATGTGTTCTAAGTGACTGAGGTTTAACTATGACCATTTGGATTTAAATATTTGAATTTAAAAAAGGAAAGACTAGTATTTGGTTTTTGAGCCATAAATTTCAATCTATGTAGAATTTATTGTTATAGTTAAAGAAAAATTTGTAGAGGACTTTAAGGTGCATATATAAATATTTATTTAAAGGTATAAAAAATTTTATATTCAAATTTATTGAGCTCCAAATTTGTTTGTGTGTTCTTTTATGCTATGCAAGTAATCCAAGAAGGGTAATAGAGTTATTCTTCATGGTATTTCAATGTTTCAAGATGAGATAACTATACAAGAGTGTTTTAAACTCCATGAGGACAGTTTGTGTGGATTATGAATGTTTGATAAATCATATTAACTATGATCAAAGAATTATAAGGTGATTATGTGTTCTTTCATGGTGGTTGTGTGCACAGAATGTTGTTTGAATGAATTGAGCTTTAGTAAAAGGGTGTTATGATGATTGTTATCACTTAAGGAGGAACTATAGATTATGTGGCATGGTTTCATGTATTTTTAAGTGGTTATGTTTTTTTTAATTTTTTTAATGGAGTCATAAATTGGGGATTAGGTCTCCATGAGACCTATAAGGGCTACTAGGGCCTAATTGAAAGACATAACATCTTAAGTGTTAACCATAATTTCTATGGCCAACCTATGTGGATAGTATTGAGATATGTAAGATGTCTTAAAGGTTAAGGGAAGTCTAAAGTCCAACCAATAAGATAGTAATCATGAAATCTCTATAAATAATGAAATCAAAGATGATGATTTCTAGATGTGAGAGACTAGAGAGAAGAGGTGTGTGTGTGAGTTAAAGAGTGAAGGAAAGAAGGAAGGGTGTGTACCTAGTGGATGGGTTAGATATAAAAGTAGATTGATGACTGTGTGTATGATCTATAGGCTATATTTATGATATTGGAATAGTATTTTTTTAGGTTTGAAGATTAAGGATGAGTGAAGAGTTCTAGATCAATCCAAAAGGATGTTTTGGATGCTTTGAGTGTGAGTGAAGGATAGATGATCTATGTGTAATATTGATGGTTATTTTGAGAGGTAAATCAGAGTATGGACTATGTGTGTAACCATTTGGCCATGTTGTTGAGGTTATGGTATAGTTGTTTTTGAGAAGTGTAGAGTGATCCAAAAGGTGGTTGTGGATGTTTATGGTTATGTGATGAAGTTGAAGAGAGATGACATACATTATATCTCCATTAGATTGGCAGGAAATCAATGATTAGGAGATATTCGTTTCATAGGTATTAAGAGGGTGCTCAACATCTAGGTTAGAAGGACTTGACCAATTGGTTGTCAGAAAGACTTGATCATCTTATGGGTAGGTGTTCCTTGTGAAATAGGTGTTTCACTAAATTCGTTTAAAAATAATTGACCAACAAGTGGTTAGAAGGACTTGATCATCCAAGGGGCATGTGTTCCTTATGAAACAGGTGTCCATGTTTTTGTAGGATTGAGAGTGGGTTTTATTCCCCATGAGGGTTTCCCACATTAGATGTTATGTTATGATGAGCTTATCTTATTCATGTTTTGTATGCGATCTCCTTTTTTTGATGTTAATCTATTTGCATATGCTTGTTGTGTTGATTTATGAATGCCAATGAATAAATGATAAGTGATCATAAAATGAAATATGGGTTGATTGATTCATCCCCCCTTAGTCATTTTATACCTCCAATAATTGATAAAAAATTAGGTCCTTTGGAGGAAGATTAATATCTTGAAGGATATCCAAAGTTTCAAAAGATGGATAAGGAGTTAAAGAAAGAGAATCAATAGTGGAAGGTTGTGATCAAGGCACTTAAAGATTAGATATTTACTTTGAAGAAAGATGTCAAAGAGGATAAGAAAGTTATCAATGATCTCAAGGTTCAGCCAGAAAATGCCAAGGTAAGTTTGATTTTCAAAGAGTAAATTTATTCAAAATAAAAATACATCATGTATGATGACGAGTTTATGCATGTCAATGAACAAGAAGAAGTGTTCAATGACAATGAGGAAGAAGAAGTAGATCTAGGAGCTTAGATGATAAAGAAGAATCACAAAATGAGGTATGTGATCAAAGGTCTTGAAGCACAAGTCAGTTCTCTTGAAGGAAGTTTATTAAGCAACACCAAGAGAGATGAGAAGAAGTATCAAGAAATGTTCAAGTCTCTTGAAAAGCAAGTTTGTAGATTGAAGAATGATTTGACTAAACAAGCCAAGGAAGATAAAGAGACCATCAAAGATCTCATATTTCATTTAGAGGCTATAATTTATAATTTTATAACTATTGGTGATGAGTGTATATAGTTTAAGGTTGAAATGGAGTCATTAAAGAGTGATCATGATCTTGTTGTAGTCAAGTTGGATAAGATGGAAAAGGAACATGTAAAACCTGATCAAACTAAGAAGAATGCAAAATTTTAAAGTAATGAAAGAAGGTTTATTAGAAAACCAAATGCTTCAATATATGCTAGTTTATTCTATGGCCTTGGTTATATATGTAATAAATATGGTCATATAGATAAGGATTGTAAAAGGAAGTTAGTCAAGTATGGACATTCATGGAACTATGATAAAAGGACTTTTTCGCTAAAGATTGATCATAGTTAAAATCTATCAAAACATGTGAATGATGTTGTTTGTTTAATTTTTGATAAGAAAGGTCATATTACTAGACTATATCTTAGTAAATTTGATAAGCCCTCAAATCAGCTAAAGAAGGGAGAGACTCCTAAAAAGCATATCAAAAGTCAAAACATGATGTGGAGATCTAAGGTAGTGAAGGCTTGTCCTATTGAGTTCAAGGATCAAACTTCTAATAGTGTATAACAGGAATCAGTTATGGATATGTTTCAATAATTTTGAGGAAGCTTGATATCAGTCCAAATGGAGAAAAAGGTGGATGGTCCAAGAATCAAGTCAGTTATACCATTCAAGCCAAGGAGAATCTAAAAGAATGATCTCAATCTTATGATTTATTTGTTGTAGTTGAATAATTTTCAATTAATAAGGAGTTTCATGATTTAAAAGAATTATTATTGTCAACTTTCAAAGAGGAGAAGGCATTAGATGAAGATATATGCCAAGAACCTATGTTTTCATCATGCATTGTCAAGGAAGCCAAAGAAGAGATGGATGCCAAGCAAGTTGTCTCAATCAAGTAAAGGAAGAAGAAAAAGAAGGTTGTTAAATCCTATGATGAGGATTGGTATACTCCTCTGTTCTAGGTCTTTGTGAAGTAGAAATGTCTTTTGTGCTTCATGAAGACATTTCTTAGTTTGAAGAAGAATGTGGTCTTACAAGGGTTTTTTAAGTCTGGAGGGTTAGATTGAAGATTTATAGGTGACAAAGGAGGATTTGTGAGTTTTCAAAATTATATTTTTTCATATAAAGGTCTTTTAACCTTATTCTAGCATGCTCCAGGTGGTTTTATGGTCTAAAGGTATGTTGAAGTCAAATTGGATGTTTTTGTGTGCTCTCAGATTTATCTTTCTTATTGTAGGTCAAAGCCATGGTATAGGAATTCAAGGTTCCCAAAGGTGTGAAGGATCAAATCTTGGTCCCAAAGTATGTGATGGTTGTCCCTAGGTGTGTAAAAAATTTATAGACGTGGGTGTTGACTAGAAGGAGGTTTGTTGACCTTGTTTGTTTTAAGATTATAGAGTTTAAGGTTATGCTAGAAAAGTGGTTTGCCTTATGATTTTAGTTCTAAGGATTTTTAATAGGTTGAGTGGGCCCAATGGGTTATCAAATCAAACTTAATAGAGATTACAATGTTTGTGGTTTTCAAATTATTCATGATTTTGTCAAGATGGAGGCCTAATTGGCTAGTAGACTTGTGAAGGAAGTATGTTGCAGAGCATGATCTAGGTGATACAAATTGGTTTAGCTAAGGGGGAATATGAGAGTTCTCCAAATATGAAGTTTCAAGTCTTGAAAGTATATCTACTAAGATTTTTGGGCTCTGTAAGTTCCAATTAGGGCTATAAGGAATCTAGATAGGCCTAGTGTGAAGAAGGGTTTTTTTTTATCAATTTATCCAAAAGATCAAGGAATGAGTATTTTAAGGTGATTTCTTAGGTTTTTTTAGAGCATGTTTCCTATTTGGTGAGTAATATGAAGTTATTTTGGTGGTCCTTGAGGTGGCTTGAGAGAGAAGGCTAATAAGCTTGTGTGGTGCTTATTCATGATATGTGGAGATCTAAAGATTCTCAAGAGGTAAAAATGGCTCAAATATCTTAATGGGAGTCCCTATCATATGTTTCTTTTGATTTATATTATATTCTAGTGATTTTGTGTGTTTTTTCTTCATCGATTGTAGTGCTTGGTTAAAGAGAGTGTTAGCATGTAGCAAGAGGAAGTTGTCAAGGCAAGAAGAGGTAAGATCAAGGTAAGAGGGAGTTTGTATCATATTTACAAGGTTTTCATCTCCTATTAATGGTATTTTCAGGTCATTAGGACCAATTTTTACCCACTTTGTCATTATGTCAAAGGGGGAGAAGGTTCCTATTATAAGAGTGCTTGAAGAGAGAGAAGGAAGGTGAGTTGTATGATGGGAGTTGACATCAATGACAAAGGGAAATATTTTTGGAAAGTTTTAAATGATGTCATGGAGATTTATATATGATTGGATAAAGTTTATTTATGGTCTAAATGTCAATGACAAAGTGTGTAGTGTGCTTGTCCTAGTATCCTTGAAGTAGGCTTGGTTGATCTTCAGTTTTGGCATGATTAAGGATGGGTCTGAAGTATTGAGCATATTTGAGGAGTCCTATATGAGGTCAAGGATTATTTTAATTCTTGTGAAATTTCATATTATTCATCTAACTCTTAATTATTTTTATTGTGGCATAATTAGTTCTATGATAGAAAACTCTGAGTAGGTAGTTTGTTGATGTCACCATTGCCATGTATGGATGATTCAAGGGAAGTTGGTCATATGGGTGTGATAAAATTAGTCCCAATTTGATATTTTACAAGTTTTAGGTCATGAGTTTGTATATATAAAAATATAAAATTATGCAAATTTGGCTTCCCAGGCAGTTTACAATGTTTTCACATACTTAGCCAAATTCACAAAGGAGATCTAAGTTCAAGTAGAGATGAATAGGCATATTGATGAAGTTATATTTCATGCATGTGAAGGTTATAGGATCATATATATATATATATATATATGGATTCTCATATTTAAGGAGATCAAATGGTTTAAATTTTAGGTTATGCGATTAAGCATAACAAAAGTTATTGAGGAGTAAAGTTGGCTTCTCAAATAGATTTATTATGTTCCCATACTTAGCTAGACCATCACTACACATCATGCAGATATGAATGAACTAGTAAGGTTTTGAATTTATTTTAGGTAAAAATAAATTCAATAATGGTTAAATTTTTACATGGAGATGTTTTCTATAGTGCCAAGAAGCTACCCTAAAAATTTGAAGTCTTGAAGTGATTTCTAACTCAAGTTATAAAGCTTAAAAGTTGCTTTAGTAGAATGTGATGGGAAAAAGACCATTAAGTTTAATCACATTTAATTATGAGGTCATTGGTCTATAATATCCAATGGTGAGTGCTTAATTGTACATATTGAGATCAATGGTTTGAGACAAGTCAAAGAGTCAACAATGCATATGAGACTACCAAGTGGCACAAGTGCAAGGGACTATCAGTAAAGTTATATAAAGTAATGAAAGGGTCCTAAGTGTCATAATATCAAGAGTTCTGAGCAAGATATAATGGTGTGCACTAAAATATAACTATCGAGTTACTCAAAGGAGATCGATGGAATGCGTTTATTCTAAATTTTTAGGAAGCAATGAGATGATGACAAGTGTTTAATGTTTAACGGTAAAGAAAAGATAAAGTTTGAGATAATTATGAAGAATATCAATGGTGTGAGTCGAGTGAGTTGATTGAATATCATGAGATGTGTTCTAAGTGACTAGGTTTTAACTATGATCATTTGGATTTAAATATTTGAATTTAATGAAGGAAAGACCAGTGCTTGGTTTTTGAGCCATAACTTTTGATCTATACAAAATTTGATGTTATAGTAAAAAGCAAAGTTATATAGGACTTCAAGGTGATTTTTTTAATATTCATCTAAAATTTTAAATTTTTGTAATATCAAAGTTATTGAGCTCCAAATTTGATTGTGTGTGCATTCATGCTCTAAAAGTAACCTAAAAAGGGTAATATAGTTGTTCTTGATGGTATTTTGATGTTTCAAGATGAGCTAACTATTGAAGAGTGGTGTAGACTCCATGAGGACCATTTATGTGGATTATGAAGGTTTTATCAAACATATTCTGTATGATCAAAATCTTAGAAGGTAACTATGAGTTTGTTCATGGTGGTTATGTGCATAGAATGTTGTTTAAGCAAATTGAGATTTAGCAGAAGGGTGTTGTGATGGATGTTATCACTTAAAGATGACCTAAAAATTATATGGAATTTTTCCATTTATTTATAGGTGGTCATGTGTTTCTAATTTTCTCAATAGAGTGATAAATGGGGGAATAGGTCTCCATGAGACCTATAAGGGCTACTAAGGCCTAATTAAAAGGTGTAGCTACTTAAGTGTGACCCATATTTGTTATGTTTAATTTATGTGGATAGTATTGAGCTATTTAAGATGTCTTAAGGGTTGAAGGAAGTGTAAAGTCTAACCAAGAAGATAATAATCATGAAGGCTCTATAAATGGTGAAATCAAAGATGATGGTTTCTAGATGTGAGAGAATAGAGAGAAGAGGTGTGTGTGTGAGAGAGAGTTGAAGAGCAAAGGAAAAAAGGAAGGGTGTGTGTCCAGTGGATGGGTTACATAAAAAATAATATTGATGACTATGTATATGACTTATAGGTCATATTTTTTATGTCAGAATAGTGCTTTTTTAGGTTTAAAGATTGAGGATGAGCAAAGAAGTCTATAGTGATCTAAAAGGATGTTTTGGATGCCTTGAGTGTGAGAGAAGGATAGATTATATCTATGTAATCTTGGTGGTTATTTTGAGAGAAAAATCAAATTATGGAATATGTGTATGATCACTTGGTCATGTTGTTGAGGTTGTGATAGAGTTGTTGCTGAGAAGTGTAAAGTGATCCAAAAGGTGGTTTTGGATGTTTGTGGTTGTGTGAAGAATTTGAAGAGAGATAATATACATTGTATCTCCATTAGATTGGTAGGTAATTAGTGATAAAGATATTTTCATTTCATAGGTTTTGGAAGGGTGCTTAACATCTAGGTCAGAAGAAATTGACCAATAGATGTTTATAAGGACTTGATCATCTTAGGGGAAGGTGTTCTTTGTAGAAGAGGTATTTCACTAAATCCAGTAAAGAAAAACTTGATCAAAAGGTGGTCATAAGGACTTGATCATCCTAAGGGTATGTGTTCCTTGCGAAATAGGTGTTTCACCAAATAATTATTAGAAGTACTTGACTAGTCTCATGTGTGTAATACTTTATAAGACAAGTAGTCCATCTGTTTATAGGCTTGAGAATGGGTTTTATTCCCCATGAGGGTTTCTCACATTAGATGTTGTGTTATGATCAGCTTCTCTTATTCATTCTTTGTATGTTATCTCCTTACTTTGATGGTAAACTAGTTGAATATGTTTATTGTGTTGATTTATGAATGCTAATGAATGAATGATAAGTGATCAAAAAATTAAAGATTGGTTGACTGATTCACCCTCCCCTCTTAGTCATCTTATACCTCCAACAAATCACAAATTGCATTGTCATAAAAAATATTATATTTTGGTTTAGTATCTTGTGTAAAAATACATGAGCTGATGGTAACCTTGATAATTTACTCTTTGTTGATGTTTGTAATTTACACTTTTGTGTTGGTTGTCAAATAAAAATAATTGTATCTTAGCTTAATTATTATTTTCATTTAGTTATCTCTTATAACTCAGATTGATTTTAAATTTTAAATTTGAAGTATAAGGAACACTTTAACTATACCTAAGCTTGTTCAAAATAATCAATTTGAATTAGTGTTCTTTGACTTTATGGTATAGTTCATCAAAATATTTGAACTTATCAAACATAATTGGCTCTTGAAGTGGAGGTAACAAAATTTAAATGAAGATATATTGGATCTCATTATCATCCACTTGTTTTTTCATTTTTTCTATCATAGTCTTGTATCTTATAACATTTTCACTGATTATTTTATTATACCCTTGATTGAGCTTTACAATTTGAACATATGACAACTGTTACCAATGCTAATATAAAAGTGTGTTAAAAATTGATTTGTTAAATATTTAAATCCTTTAATAATTGAAGAGAAATATAATACAACCATATAAGAACATACTATTTGAGACTTCTTGTAAATGTCTTTGTTAATAATTTGTCATTATTTGCATAGTCTAGACAAGATACATGAAATGTATGCAAATGTTATTCAAGATTAGTTTTACCTTCATATAAAGGTATATTAGCATCCATAATTCTAATTGGTAATGGATAAGATGAAATTTAGGGTGCAAAAAGATTATGTAACAAGGAACATGATCCATTAAATAACTAGCATGAGAAAGATTTTTCTCAAGTATAAATAGCTTGGCTTTTAAATTAAGAACTATATTATCAAAAGTACCATTTATATAGGTGATTGGAGGAGTATTACTAGAATGACTATGCATAGGCATAGATACATTTTTTCAAACCAAGATATGATGATATGGAATTAAATAGGAGTGTATAAATAGTAATGGATGTAATAGTAGAAGTAGTCACATTCAAATGGTTGTTTCAACACCTTTCTTTTATTCATATCTAGCAACATATAAGAGTGAATCAATATTTTTTAAGTGTTCATGAAAATATTCCATAAATTTCTAATCATTAGTATTAGTAGACTCTTCTTAAGTGTTGGGTTCTGAAAAGAGAGCCATAATGCATGTGATCTAAGAATTTGACTCAAGAGAGGATGGTTAGTATCATGTTAGTTCTAAAATGAAAATAAAATGAAAGAAACACACTAGCTAGCATAACATATCTAGGCCTAGACACTAGGGAGAGCTTAGTTAACAAACATGAATAAAACACAAAAATAAAATGTAAAATAAACCTCTTTAACCTTCTTTGGATGCTCCAAAAGGATTTTTGTAGTGGATTGCTTGGCTTGTGCTCATGAAATCATTGGTAATGGAAGCTTGGCTACCTCCATCTCTCTTTGACACCCTTGGCTTTGGCTTGGCTTAGCTTGGAATCAATTTTGAATGGAAACACTAATTTGAATGGATTCTTTAAGATATTTTTGCATTATAACTTTGCACCAAAATAGATTAGAAATGATGTTCATGGCCTCTCTATTTATAGATTTTTTAGAATGTCTAAAATTAACCTGAGCCATCCATTTCAAGATTGAGATGTGTGGTTGAAGATTAATTAAATTTTTATAATTAAGTTAATAATTGTATTCATCATGAAATTGGAATAAGGGTAAATTAAGAGGCATGGAGGGCATCATGGAAGGCATTGATGAGGCATGGCGGGCATGAATCCTAATATTTGTTGCATTTATGACCTATAGATGTCTTCCCAAGAAATGAGGTCACCTGATGATGCAGATATTCAATATTCATTTATAAAAACAAGTATTCAATAAGTTTTTATGGAATTATTAATTAGGCCTTGATTTAGGTTAATTATCTCTTAAGAATGTTTAAACACTTTGTGCACAAATCACTCAAATTGATCAAAATGTCTTATTATTAGTCCAAATTTTGATTGGATTGGAATCAAAAGTCACTATCAGATGCATTGGATCCATTATCTTATTTAGGATGTTATCAATGATAAATAACATATTCACATGTCTTGTGTAAAAGATTTAATATGGAAGAGCAATCAAAATCACCTAGGTGCAAAATTAGCATTTTGACTCAAAATGATTTGATCAAAGTTAGTTGGCCCATAAATTGCATTACCCCATTTAGGGATACCCTAGCCAAAATCAGCACTTGAATATGTCAGTTTCATATCATTTAGTGTGTTTTAGTTTTTTTAGGCCAAATTATATATTTTGGGTGGAAATTGGCCAAAAGCTTGATTGGAGGTTATCAGTGGCCAGATTTAGGTGTCTACTATTTGCCCCTATTTGGAAAGGCATTGCAAGCTATAAGCACAGTAAAATCTTCTCAAAAAATGAAAAGGTCCTATATACATACAACTGCAATGAAGATAAACTAACTATATGATTCCCCCTCGAGAGAATGGTTGGCACAAGTAGGTTGACGAACGGTCCCTTGAAAAGAAAGAAGCAAAATGAGGGGACCAAAAAAAGGAAAGATGATGGGGTGAAAACACAATGATACTAAAAAAGTATTCAAAATCATTGATAATGTAAGTCAGATGGTGTAAAATGGTTTGCCCAAAGGTGGTTATAAGCATTGTACCCTAATAGTGGCAATGTGTTATGATAACATAATGATTTGCCCAAAGGCAATTATAATCATTAAGAAGATGGAGCTATCCTAGTTAGAACAGATAAATAAGATAATAACATGCCCCTATATAGGCAAATAAAGTAAAGTGGTGACAACATAATTATTTTCCCAAAGGTGGTTATAATCATTGATAAATGTAGATGGGATGGTGTGTAATGATTTTTCCATACGTGGTTATAATCATTGGACCCTGATTATGAAAAACATGATAAACTTGGCTAAGAATGATGATAACTCAACACAGAGGATAATGATGAATTGGAACAACCTACTAGTAGGGAGATGCTCATCCAAACTAATAAAGGTTGAAATTTTTCATGTTTAATTACTCCATTTGGGATATGATTTGGAGTGAATCAAGATTCAGTGTCGAAGAGTGCCGCCATTACTGAATAGACTTTTGAAGCTGAGATTTGTTGTAGCATGTGTTGGTAGGCATCATGGTATAACATCACGAGGACTTGGCCAAAATATGCATGAGGAATGACTCTCATAATCCAATACTCAATAGAAAATAATGCACCAATGATAGAAACCATGATGATAATGTGAACATATGAATAGGGATGGATTCAAGTGTAAGTGTGGACAAGGAATCTCCTAATGAACACACATAAACTGAATCAAGGCAATAGTGTTGAAAGCAAACAAATAGATAGAAAAAAAACTAAGTAGAAACAAATAACATAATAGAAACCCTAAAAACATTTCCCCTAGAAAATAGGTGACAACTTAACAAATGATCAAAATGGGGGAATAGAAGAAAAGGGCGGGGGTCGCTGAGTTGTCTCTATATGCACTAGGCAAGTGGATGCTACCTATATAGTTACATGGATATAATATCCAATAAGAAACTTTAGGCCAAATTCAGATCTTCCAGGGAATGGGAATAATGTGATAACTAAGAAAAACAAATAGAATGGATGTGAGAGAAGAAGAGGAATGGTCTTGCAAAATGGCAAGTGTGTGAGAGAAAAAGGCCAAAAAGGATGGAGAAACTAAATGATAAGTGATTTGCTTGTAACTTAATAAGGGTTCCTAGAATCCTTAAGGCAAATAAGTGGTCAACATTTTTATTCTTTTCTAGTAATTTTTAAAATGTTTTTAAAATTTTTTGAAGTATCTCAACTCGATCAAGAATGACAAGACATGAAATGGTACAAGCTTGCAAAATGGTAAGAGCATTTAAACTAAGGTTGTTCACAAAATGGTCAGAGCATGGCTTAGGTTTCTTGTAAAATAGCAAGATCATGGCTTAGGTTTCTTTCAAAATGGTGAGAGCATGGCTTAGATTGCTCACAAAATGGTGAGATCATGGCTTAGGTTACTCATAAAATAGTGAGAGTGTGGCTTAGAGTGCTCAAAAAATGATGAGAGCATGGCTTAGGTTGCTTGAAAAATGATGAGAGTGTGGCTTAGATTTCTCATAAAATAGTAAGAGTGTGGCTTAGGTTGCTCGCAAAATGATGAGAGTGTGGCTTAAGTTGCTAACAAAATAGTGAGAGTGTGGGTTAGGTTGCTCATAAAATGACAAGAGCATAAGAGAGAAAGGGTGACTGAGATGACCTCAACAAGTATTGAGCATTGCCTATATAGTCCCAAAGTAAGACCTCAAATCACTATATATCCATCAAAATATAGCTTCCAAGGCTGCTCCTCAACGGGTGTGTCAATGACGGTCATGATGGATTCATCAAGAAATTAAAATGTGAGTGGCTATGTGCCTATGAGAGGTGCTTCAACAAGTTGATCTATAAGAACTTGTCCTTTAATTACCTTATGATTAACATACTCTATGTCAAAATCACTGAGAAGCATGATCCATTTAGCCATTCTACCTTTAGAATCTATTTTAGATAGTAGATAATTGAGTGGATCTACTTTTAAAATGACCATGGTTTTATTATTCAACATGTAATGGTGTAGTTTTTGAGCTGCAAAGACCATGGCTAGTTAAGCTTTTTCAACAGGCACATAGTTATGTTCAAATGTAACCAAGGTATGGCTTAGGTATTATATAATTTGCTCTTTTCCATTGTCATCATGTTGAGCCAAGAGTGCCCCCAGAGCATGATTGAAAGCTGATTGGTATAACAAGAATGGTTTTCCTAGCATAAAGGGTAATAAAATAGGTAGATTAAAAAGATAGTCTTTGAGCTATTGAAAAGCTATTTGGTAGTGATCATCCTAGTGAATTGCAAATCCTTTATTCAAAAGGTGCATAAATAGATGGCACTTATCTACTAATTGAGAGATGAAGTGTCAGATTGACTAGATCTTACCCTATAAACTATAGAGTTACTTTAAATTAGTTGGTGGTGGCATCTTGGTTATAGCATGGACTTTAGCTGAATCAACTTCAATACCTCTACGATACATGATGAAGCCAAGTGATTTGCTTGAAGTTACATTAAACACATATTTCTTTAGATTGAGTCTGACTCTGTACTCCCGTAATCTTTCAAATATTTTATGCAACACTATTGGATGGTCAGCCCTGGTTTTGGATTTTTCTAATATGTCATTGAGATAGTCTTCAATAATATCATGCATAATATCATGGAATATGATAATCATGGCCCTTTGATATGTGGCTCCAACATTCTTAAGTCCAAATGGCATCACTTGATAACAAAATGTTTCCCATAGAGTGGTGAATGTTGTTTTATGTTGGTCTTCTAATGTTATTCTGATCTAGTTGTATCCTAAAAATCCATCCATAAGTGAAAGTATTTCATAACCTATCATGGATTTGATGATCATGTTGATATTAGGCAATGAAAAATCATCTTTAGGACAAACTTTTTTGAAATCTCAAAAATCAGTACAAATTCTGATCCCTTCAGGGTTTTACTAATAGGTACCACATTAGAGATCCATTTTGTGTAATCACTGGATTGAGAATACATCTTGCTTCTAGGAGTTTTTCCAACTCTTTATTTACTAATACAATAATACAAGGATGCATCTTACCTAAATTTTATTTTACTAGTTTGGCATCAAGATTAACCACAAGGTGGTGTAAAACCAAGGTGGGGTCTAAACCTAGCATGTCAGAATAAGCCCATGCAAAGATATCTACAAATTCTCTCAATAGAGCTATAAAGATGTCATGTTTCTCCTCGATGAGGGATGCACCTAATTTTATCAATTTCAAAATTGATGGAGTCTCAACATTTAGATCTATTGTATCTTCAACTAGAAGGATTAAACTGTCTTTTAAGATAGTAGGGAATGACTTGAACTATTGGATTATGTCAAGGTCCTCCGTTAGGAATTTCTCTTCAACTTCTCCTAGGTATGATGAATCTGAGTCCCCTAATGGGAGATCTAGCCATGTGACAAAAATACTTAAAAATTCTTGAAGAATTTAATCAAATACTTGTTGCTCAATGTTGAAATTAGATCCACAAGCAAGCTCATCATTGGTGGTCTCCTAGTCTAAATTTGAAGAAGAATGAACACCATCATCTAATAATACTTGAAATAGGTTTTCACCACTAGATTGGTCTTTATCTTTACTTTTTCCCTAATCAAAAGGTGCCTCAAAGAGGTTTTCACTTTGGGACCTCAATGTTTTACTTATTTGTTTTTGGCTAAGGGTGTTCACTTGCTCTCCAAAATATGCTACAGGATCAATGTGATTTAGAATCTTGATTTGTGATCTCCCAATGGAATGTTGTCAGTAAGGCCTAAAAAATCACAAAATGCCTCATCATTCTAGAATTCATCAATTGATATACTGGATTCTTGTTGGTCCCAATCTATCAGTGGATAATATAATGGCAAAGGGTTGTGATGAATGGTCAGGGTAAGGGTATAAATGACATTGTTATCAAATAGGTTGTTTTCAGCTAGGTTATCAAAGTTAAGGCTATGATCAAATGTTGCTTCGCTATTGACATCATCATCACTAGTCATTGGTGATGGAGTTAGAATAAGATATGTGGGTTCACTCCCAGGTAGTTTAAATCTAAGTCTATAAGGTCTTTCATACTTAGTCATGGAAATTGGCTCAATGTTTCCTTGTTGATTTGGTTTGAGGTCTCTTCCTTCATAATTGTGACACTCCATGATCCTATTGGGAATAGGATACTTTGCACTTTTATAATAATCAACCTAGTTTTTATTATATAACCATGATTCATCCCCTTCAAGAGGGTTAGGTTCTAGGCCAAATGTTGGTATAAATGTGGTAGGTCCTTAATCTTTGTTCTTTTGTTGCCAATGCATATGTGGGGTGACTTTAGGTTTCCCAAAGGTTATTGGATTCTAAGGAAGATTGGCAATATGAAATGTATCATGGGTCACATACTCTCCTAGTCTATTATTTGAAATGGTGAAATGATTAGAGGCTTCAGGAGGCAACATGTGGGAAAGGGAATCCAAGGTATTAGGATCTATGTAATTATCTAGTGAAGGATCAATAAATATAGCCTTTCTTTTATCCTGCTTGGAACTTGGATTCATACCATACTGATAATTATAGCTTTGAAATTTAGCCTCAAGATGCTTGCAACGTTCATATGGGTGTAAATCTCCAATAATATTCACTTCCATCCCTGAGTGGGAAAACTTGATACATTGGTGCAATGTTGACAAGACTGCATGAATCTTATGTAACCAAGGCCTATCGAGAAGCATATTGTATGATAACTCAAGATCAAGCACATAAAAAAGTGTATCATGGGTCAAAGGACTAATAATAACTATAAAACTAATGGTGCCTTAGGATTCTCTTTCCTTATTATCATAGGCTTTGATAGTAATTTTTTCTAGCTGGAGATGCGTCATTGGGTACCTGAGAAGCTTGATGAGCTTTAGAGACACTATGTTGAGGCTGGAACCATTGTCTATAAGGACACATTTCATGTTATGTCATTTTATATAAACTTATATGTATAATGGATTATTATGGAGTGGGCCAAGGGAAGACATATCACTTTGGTTGAATGTGACTTGTTGGGTTGGAGCTAGGTGTCTAACCAAAGATTGAAATTTATCAGGGGATATGTTACTAGCAACAATGGATTGGGTCAAAAAATAATTCTGTTAAGCATGTGACATATTGAGAGGGGGGGTGAATCAATATATCATAAATCTTATAAACTTTCCCTTAATCAAATTCCACTTAACCATACATTCAAGATATGCAATCAAATTGAAATAATAAACACCACACAAGAGAGAGACACGAGATTTAATGTGAAAACCCAATGTGGGAAAAACCATGAAGAATAATCTCAAGTATATGAATGAACACCAACTCAAACTACAATATTCACAAGCACCAACTTGCAGGAGCACCAACCCCTTTGATGAGTCCCAACATAGAAACTATTCATGAACACCAACCCATAGGAGCACCAACCCCTTTGCTGAGCACCAACATAGCAAAAATTTGTGAGCACCAACCCACAGGAGCACCAACCCCTTTGCTAAGCACCAACATAGCAACAATTCATGAGCACCAACCCCTTTGTTGAACACCAACACAACAAAAATTCATGAGCACTAACCCACAAGGGCACCAACCCCTTTGTGTATACCACACAACTATCTCTCAATGTTACTATCTCAAAAAATGATAGCTCATTACAATATCTCTTTCCTCTCTCACCTTTTCTCTTCTAAGATAGATATAACAAATATAAATCATACTCATCTCTCCCATTGCTCTTCTAAGCTAGATATTACTATATCAAATCAAACTCTATCTCACACAATTACAAATGGCTTCTCAAGCCTTTATTTATAGCTTTCTAAATGACTTATGGCCTTCACCCTTTATGACTCTTCAATCCTCATGGAAAATGGTTCCAAACTTGCATGACCCTTTATGTCATTACATTTGAAAAGTCATAAGGTGACCCTTCATAAGCAAAAGCATCTTTTCCTCTTTTGTCTTTATCTTGGTGACTTTTCATATTCCTCAAAGTGTCCCTTCATGAGAAATTGCACCCTTCCTCTTTTGTCTTCATTTGGTGACTCTTGGAATTCTCCAAGATGACTCTTCATGGGAAAATGCATCCCATTCTTATTTTGTCTTTATCTCATGACTCTTTGACTTCTCCATGGGCCCTTATTTTGTCTTATATGCAACCAAAAATATATTCATTAATATTAAATAAATATTAACACACATTAGCCAAGATATAACTATTACAAACATCATTAAATGCAATGGGGCCTTTATCACCAATAATGCTAGACCTTTGACATTGATGACAATATTTCCAACAAATTCAAGATATTCTTGTGGATTATTGATGTTCATAGCAAATCTAAAATAGATATTTGTGTTAATGTCTTCTAAAATTGTTCTACAATGTCAAAAATTTTGTCTTGGTCAGTAGTGAATGGTTTATTTTGAAGTTGAACGGTTGGTTGGATGATAAGAAAAGTGGTAGATGGTTGTGGGATTGGGATAGTAATCTTTGACCTCTAAGTTATTATTACATAATTGATATTAAATAATAGACCATTATTTCCAACCAATATTGAGAATGGTGTGGGATCAGATAGGACAAGTCTCAGTTGCTAGTGTACTCGCATGTGATCATGTGACAAGGATAAGTTATCGCTATAAGGTCCAAAAGTGGAAGTCCTAATTTTTTGGTTTGCATGTATGCATTCCCAAGTCAAAGAAGGATTATCCATGTAATTGGGTTAAATGTTATTGTTTAACAATGGTCTAGGTTGATTAGTGTTTGGTCTAGGATTAATGAAAATGGTAGTATCACTACCTCCTACAATATGACTTATAACCCTATTGTAGTCATATACAACTGCATAGTAGGTTTGTTGGTTGTTGCTATTTTGACCTTAGTTTTGTCCATTGTTTTGTTTTTGTGGGTTCTAATACTAATTTTGTTGATTCTACTAGTTCAGTCTTTGATTTTGATACTGTTGATTTTTTTGCTACACTGGATGTTGATGTCGTTACTGATTATTTTACTATTATTAATTGTTATGTTAGGGAAATGGGTTTTGATAAATCCCAAGATTTTGATTAGAAGTAGAAGCACCATTATCTAATTTTATCTCCCCATTATCCAACATATTCTCAATTAAATGACTGATTTGGACACATCTTTGTAGATTATGCCCATTGACCTGATGATGTCATAAAATTCATTTTCATGGTACCAATTAGGATAAGGAATGCCTTGCAGATAATGCTTCAATATAGGCCAAATAATCAGATTAGTGGTATCGATCTTGAGAAATATAGATTCAATAGGCTCTCCTAGGTCACTAAAGACATGATGTGCAAGAATGGTTCTCCTAAGAGGAGGGGTTTGTAATGGTAAAGGCTACTATATTTGTTGTACAAGTTTTGGTTCTTATGCTTGTGGTATTGGTTGAAGATATTGCTAGGTAGGATTAAGCTAACAAGGTGGTGCAGATGACATTTTCACCATTTAGACATGACAAGATTTGGTTACTCCATTTCTCATAGCATTCTTATTACAGTTGAAATGCTTCGGTCTTTCTTGGTTATTGGCCTGTGCCAATTGCAATGCTTGCACTTGAATAGGATGTTGATGTTAGCCATTTCCCTGATTGATACCTTGATTTTTATTAGTTGAATTAAGCTTGATGAATCTTTTATTTATGAGTACCATCTCGATCAACAAACCTTTATCAATGATCTCTTTGAATGTATGTGTACATTGTAGTTCCAAATGGTAAGCTATCTCACTATGCAAATTTTTAGTAAACACAGTAGCTAATTTTTTATCTGGTAAACTATGGGTAAAATAGATTGTAAGGGCTCTCCATCACTGTAAGTAACTTGTAAAAATATGACCAACTTTTTTCTTTGCTTCTGTTAAGTCCACTAATGAAATCTCATACTCGATATTATAGGAAAAGTGTTGCATAAACTTATCAAAAAGATCATAAAAATCCATTACAAAAATTTTGGGCAACTTCAAAAACCACTCCAAATCTTGTCCAACCAAGCTCCTTGGAAATAATAGCAAAAGTTATATGTCACTATATGCCACTGGTTGACATGCAACAAAGAATTTGGTCAAATGAGCCTTAGGTTCACCTTTCCCTTTGTATTTGTCAAATTTTGGTGGTTTGTATCCTAGAGAAAATGGTATCTACAAATACTCCATCTTGAATGGATAGGAACACACATCATCTAATTTGAAATTTTTAGTCTATTTACCCACTTAAATGGCAATAATTGTATCCTTTATTTATTACAATTCTTAGGATAGAAAACTAGAAGGAACATTGGTTTGAGGGAGAATATTGGTTTGGGTAGATGGTTGGGAGTTCACAAGTGGTACACTTTGACTAGGGTATAAGGGAGATACCTTTTGGGGTATATTAGTCAGGTTGGGGAATGGACTAGAAATATGCATCGTGGATTGGAATGTACTTGAAATTGCACAATTAGTTGCACAATATTCTAGTTTGGGTTGGTGATAAAGGTTTGAATTGGAGGATTTTGTGGTTAAGATGGAGGGATATAACTATATTTTTCCTGTTTTGGTTGAAAAAGGACATGTTACCAACTAATCAAACCTTAATATGGAGTGGGGACTTATAAACTAAGACACTATCTTTATATTTGTGGCACATTTTGAACCAATGATTTTCTAGTAGGCACTTGAGAGACATAGGGACCTCCTTGTTTCACAAATCCTTGTGAGGAAGTGAAAGTAGATTGTAAATTTGGTATTTATCATTGACCAATATTTGTGCATTGTTGACCTGTCATTGCTTAGTTTTGAATTGGCATATTAGTCTGTGACTAAAGAGGTATGTTTGTCATTACTTGGGGAGGTGTAACATTAGTTTCCCTTGATTGAGTTGGTAATGTATTTATCCTCTATTGTATTGATACACTAGATTGTGTCTATTGTTGTGGAATACTACTTGCTACTTGTTGATGAGGATTAGGATTCATCACATTCTATTGTTGAGGTATGACATTAACCATTGTTTGATCACCTAATCCCATAAGTTGTACACTTGAGGAAGTAGTTAGTTGAGGTTGGGATGTAGAAAGTCCTATTCCCTAGTATGATGATCTACTCTTGGGATTAACTACAAGCACATGTTTTTGGCTAGTTTTTTGTGTGTTAGTACCACTTTGATCAAGATTAGACGTTGTTTGCATATTGTCCACTATATTTGGTTCACTATTCTATTTAGAGTCCAAAGACACTTCTTCAATAATACGCATATGCATCAAGTTATCTATCGAAGTAGTTTATATGAATGGGTCAAAATTCAAATTATCTTGTCCAGTTAACTCTATACACACTCCCATTGAAGGTATTAGGTTAATAAGAGGCTTACTCACCATGATTATCTGATTGAAATCATGTGCTAGATTTAGGTAGGTTTGAAATGTTGTTTGTATTTGGTTAAATTGATCTTCTCTGATGTTTTTACCTTGATTAGATATATTAGGGTCTTGATACATTGTTTGGAATAGATCCATAGGATTTTTAGAAGAATCCTATTGATTGTAAATGATATTGTGGGGCACTCTTACTAGACTTGATAAATTTTCATGAAGGAAGTTTGTTAGAAACTTGGCCCCTACCTCTATGGCTCTAACCAAAATCTCATCTTTGTTCTCTAACAAATGTCACTAAAAAAAAAGGATCATACTTGGAAAATGTATTAGTATAATATGATTTTTGAATAACTAGCTCTTCCACTATGGGTATTATAGCCAGGTATTGCATGGTTTGTTCTTGATCTTTTTATGAATAAGGCAATGTGTTAACTAGGTAGTTAGCCAATGTATCTTGGCTTTTTTCCCCTAATTGATTATTATATGAGGGATAAGAATCTATCTTATAATAAATATTATCTACATAAGGGTCTTGCACCATTTCTTCCTATACAACCACATTACTAATCCCTGCATTGTACATGAGCCTACTACGAGTGTAGAAATACATGTTGGGATCCATAGTCAATTATTTTATGATAAAACTTCAAAAAGTTATACAAACACTAAAAAGGATAGAATCTAAAACAAATGATGATTTCAACTTGGTATAGATTTTTCAAAAGGATCAAAAGATTTATGCAAATATTTGTGAGGAAACAAGTGAGCGTAAAGTATCTAACATTTCACTATTCACACAAAGATAAGTGAGTAAATGGATCAAAATTCAAAATGCAAAAATCTATGGTAAAAGTGTTTCAAATCAGTCTAATCTAGGAATTTAAAATTTTCTAGGTCTTTTAGCCAAATGCGGTGTCAAAATCTAGGCTCAAACAAGGCATGCGCTAGGACTCTTGGCCAAATGGCATCAAAATCTAGTTTTTGAAAATAGATTAAAGTTTTAATCTAATAGATTTGAAACACTTCTAACAAATATTAAGCATTTGATTCTTGGACATGAATTTGATCAACTAGGTATAAGGTATGAAACAAAAGACACTTTAGAGATAGTTTACTTTTTCACAAAAAATGGTATAAAACTTGGTTCTTTTGACAAACAAGCTAGACAAAGGTGAACAGTATAACTTTGCTTCAGACAAAGGATCACAAAAGCATACTCGAATTGGTCTAAAAATGTAGGAACAAATTTGAAACTTTATAGAAGAGGGTTTATGAAAAAATATTTGAAAATTTTTGGGGAGCGTAACAATGTTGTACTACCCAAAAGGTGTGAAAAAAAAAAATTCAAAAACTCTCTAAGGCAAAGATAATTTCCCACAATTTTGACAGCATAACACTACTTTTTTTGACTCAAAATGTTGTGGTGTATAGACTCAAAGTTCAAGTGTTTAGCACAAAATGTTTTAAGTCTATCAAGTGATGACAATGATTATGAGTCTTAAACGGCCTTCAATCCAAATTGGAAATTAAACCTAAGTTCCCTCAAGTTTAGTGCAAATGGTGAACCCACTTAACACATCAACCCTATGAACTTATAAAGGTGTGATTCTAAATTTAGATTATAAGTGAAGGACTTAAACAACTTTGGTAAAGGTCTAGACTCAATTGGGCAACATAATTGTGTCAAAGTGGATGATATGAATCTCAAGCTTTTGATGAACTTTGAACAAGGAAAATTGATGATCTCATATAGGCAACATAATGCCTCTTTATTAAAATGAAAATTTAGACTATGTGTTTGGTTTTGAATTTTTTGTTTACACCAAGTTTAGACTTTAAACAAAACTTTAAACTAGGACAAGACCAACTAATTAATCACCCTTAGATCCTAAATTAACAAGGTTGCTTGATATTATTGGAATCCATCAATATACGTCATTTGAGAGGATTTTAAATGTTTATCCAAAAGTAAATGCACATTATATATTAGGTTTTTTACACCCCCCCTTCTCTCAAATGATAGTACTATGACATAGACCTTGAGATGCACCTTGCACCAACAATACTTCTGCAACTAGTCGAGATTTGTCTAAGATCTAACAAATTTTTGAATGATCTAGGGGAATTAATTTCACAATGAATTTCATGCCAAATAATGCAAAATAAAATCATAGATTTTGGGTCCATATCACTTGGCTTGTTGTAAAAAGTTCAAGTTTTTTTGCAACTACTATATCTTATTATTCGCTTAGTGTAGTGTGATGTCCAAAGTGCCACTACATCTCATGTGCAAATATAAAGGAGACAAATGAAGTAAATTCCAAGAGATGAAACCTTGAGTTAAAACTTCCCTCAAGAACTCGTGAGAGGTGATAAAGTCCCCCTTGCAAGCCAAGTTTGCATAAAAATAAATAAAACGTGAAAGTAGAAAGACTTTAGGGTCATTTTCAAGATCACCCAAACTTTGACAAGTTTTTGGGAAGTTCTTTAGATGAATTTATTTGTAAGCCTTGGACTAGGCTACTTGCAATAGAAAAGGTTCTTTTGATTCCAAGGGTTCCCTATAGGAGACAAATGAAAGAGCATACATGCAACATTCCTCTTTTTGCCCAAAAAAATCTAATTAAACAACTATTACAAACAAGAACTGACAATTGTATTCAATTTTAAGCTCAAAGGGAAAGTGTGGTGGTATTCATTTGACCCCTTGGTCTTAGTTGTAAACTTTGAAAACATTCACCATAAGCATCTAAAAAAAATATTTATTAAGCATCAAAACAAGGTTCCTAATTTATTTTTAAGCATGCAAAGGTGATTTAAAACATGTTTGTAGCAAATATCAAGCTTGGTCATACAGCAAAAATGTTAGAATGTCCTTTAGCTTTGAAGCTCTTTTTATCTTGAAACAATAAACTTTGTAAAAAAAGCTCTCAAGTCTATGTTTTAAGAAAAACACAATTACTAACATCGGTTATTACAATCAACAATGGTTAATTTGGGTAACTGATGTTGATTATCTAACCGACATCAGTTATACCAATGTGATCATCTTGATAGGTATATAACTAATGTCATTTTTGATAACCGATTTCGGTTAAGTTATGCAATTGATGTCAGTCTTACTTGCTGACGTCAATTACTATGTAAAATTGTGGCAAACAAAAATGGTAAAATAAAGTTATAAAATTAATTTGCTCAAGTTTTAAGGATTCAAATAAATATTTTAAAGTTGTAAAATGATCTTCTTCAAGTGTGAGATGTGTCTAGTCCTATTGGGTGTGTCATTATGTGATCTAAGAATTTGATTTAAGAGAGGATGGTTAGTATCATGTTAGTTCCAAAATGAAAACAAAATGAAAGAAACACACTAGCTAGCATAACATCTCTAGGCCTAAACACTAGGGAGAGATTAGTTAATAAACATGAATAAAATACATAACTTAAATGTAAAATAAACCTATTTTACCTTCTTTGGATGCTCCAAAATGCTTATTATAATGGCTTACTTGGCTTGTGTTCATGAAGTCCTTGGCAATGGAAGCTTGGCTACCTCCATCTCTCCTTGACACCTTTGGCTTTAGCTTGGCTTGGCTTGGAATCAATTTGGCATGGTAACACTAATTTTAATATTTTATTAAAGATATTTGTGAATTATAACTTTTCACCAAAATAGCTTAGAAATGATGTTCATGGCCTCTCTATTTATAGATTTTTGAGAATGTCTAGAATCAACTTAAACCATCCATCTCAAGATTGAGATGTGTGGTTGAGGATTAATTCAATTTTTATAATTAAGTTTATAATTATCTTCATCATGAAATTGGAAGAAGGGGCAATTAATATGCATGGAGGGCATCATGAAAGGCATTGATGAGGCATAGAGGGCATGAATCTTGATTTTTTGGCATTTATGGCTTAGAGATGTCTTCCCAAGAAATGAGGTCCCCTGATGATGTAGCTATTCAATATTCATTTCTAAAAATAAGTACTCAACAAATTTTAATAGAATTATTAATTATGCCTTGATTTGGGTTAATTAGCTCTTAAGCATATTTAAGCACTTTGTGCACAAATCACTCAAATTGATCAGAATGTCTTGTTATTGGTCTAAAATTTGACTAGATTAGAATCAAAAGTCACTATTAGATGTGTTGGATCCATTATCTTATTTATAATGTTACCAATGACAAATAAAAAATGTGCGTGTCTTGTGTAGAAGATTTAATAGGAAAGAGCAATTCAAAGCACCCAGGTGCAAAATTAGCATTTTGACTCAAAATGATCTTATCAAAGTTAGCTGGGCCATAAATTGCATTGCCCCATTTAGGGATACCCTAGCTAAAATCATCACTTGAATATGTCAATTTCACATCATTTATCATATTTTAGTGTTTTTAAGCCAAATTGTGCATTGTTAGTGAAAATTGGCCAAAACCCTGATTGGAGGTTATAGGTGACCAGATTTAGGTGTCTACAATGCACACTTCAAGAGGATGAAAAATAGTCAATGGAATATCCTTTGAAGTTGCAGATTTAAGAAAATGTGTAGCATATGCTTCCTTTTGTTTCCAATTCATTTTTTATTTTACAAAATCTATTAGATAAGAATAATTACATGACATAGTGGTGCACCTATTTATAATAAGAAGATATTGAGATTGAAAACTATTTAATATATCTTCTTGATTAACTTGACATTTAATACATGCAAGAATAGTATCCTAAAAATTAATACAAGATGTAATAATAGATTTCATGATCATATGTAACATATGAAAGAAACCTTTACTCATTGATCCCATTATAAATACAATACAATTAAAAAAAATGGTACAAGGGTGATTAAGGCAAGGGTTTGAATGATTGTGTGGGATCTTAAATATAATATATAATTCATAGGTTAGTGTCAGCACAATAATTTAGAGAACCAACTACAGAAGATAAATATTTCTTGTAATCCTTTATCTTATCTTTAAGCATACAGTGAGAGTAACTTCCTTGATCTATATGCTCCTCTCAAATGCATCACAAATCAAAAAACTAAGAGGCTTTATATGGTATAAACAAGAGACCCTAGGCATTTTTGATAAACTATGAGGTATGTAGAAATTAAAATCCATGTTTATTAATTTAAAAAAATTATGAGTATTGAGGCATTACCCCTCACACCATGGTTTTGGTAAAATAGAACATTTCATAGCCCATAATGATAATCATAAGTAGTTTTAAAACTATTAGAAAATAGTTTTTAAAAATAAACAAGAGCAAATAAAAAATAAAGATAAAGTAAAAATGTAATATTTTTATGTATATAGTTCAATAATTTCCAAATCAAGGTCAAAAGAAAGAGATTTTGTATCAAATGTCTATACGAGAGGAAAAACAATTACTTTAATGTCAAATTACTCTAAATTCAAATAAAATTGACTTGTAGTTTTATGTTTATATTCAAGGTTGATGGTTGTTTTATTTCAATATCAAGACTTTATAAAATTTTGTATGAAATCATAAGAAAAAAATCAAGCAAAAAACAAGCAATGTTCTAAATAAAATATCAGCTCATCAAATTGTTTAATGTTTTTTTAATTTAGCAATGAAATGCTAAGAATAAGTAAACTATTAAAAAATGAATTATATCTATAGAAATAAACATATATGAATGTTTAATATAAAATTTACAAAATTATAAATGAGCTAAAAAAAGTAAATTGATAAAATATATGAAAACCTAGCTTAGGTATGATTTATTATTGAATTTGTAGACTAATTATGATTGAAAATTACCTAAAAGACTTGCCAATTATGTCATAACTAAAATCAAGAATTTAAATTGTGATGGGACAAGGCCACACTATATGGACAACAACACATTTTTTCTTTGTCTATTGACTCTATCCACATCCTGTTAAATGTGTGACTAATTTTCTGATCTGGGTGCATACTCATGTCTGTGACAGTTTAGTTTTTTTATTGTGTGTCCTAATTTTTTATGCATAACACCTAAAAATATAAACCTAGATCCTTTACAATAAACACAATAGATATCAAATGCAATTGGGGAGTTAAACAAGTAGAATAGTTGAGCTATCCTTAGAAAATATCATGTAATCTAAGTATTGCCTATAGAGTCCAAAAGAACCTTAGGTCAATGTATTTCTACCTCTTAGAGAGTGTGAATCTTGACTTTCTAGCACTATATGAATGTAACTAGATAGATTGCTTTGAATTATTAATAATGAGTGCCCTTGACCTGTAATAAAATAATTACAAACTTTACCTATTATTTTTAGAATGCTTTAGAATTGAAATTTAAATAAACAGTGCTCTTTTTCTCAATGTGCAATAGAACTGCCAAGTGATTATTAGGTGTATTTGTATAATCCTTAATGTGTTTATATAGAGGAATATTTTTAATGATTTTAATAACCAACCTTTTTAAAAGAGCAAGAGGGGTAAAATTTAATGTCTCAAATTAAAAAAAATTACCATTGGAGTGCATGGGACAAGTCTGCACTCGTGGACAAAGCCATAGTTAGACCTTGTCTGACCTAGTGTGGCCCTATCCCAGAAGGACAAAGACTATTGGAATTGGTCTAACATGAGTCTGTAATCAAGAAATGGATGTTTGAATGATATTTTGAGTGGTTACAAGATAATTTTTAAAATGGTGAAAGTTCTCATATAGATTGTATGCTAATGGAATGATAAATAGGCCAAGCAAGGTAAGGATGTCAAGAAATTAATTATTAAATTTGAGTGTCCACACAAACCTTGAATAAGATATTTACTATAATTTTAGTTAATTTTATTTCCATATTTTTAAAGTTCTAGAAACTTTAGGGGAAATGCAAGCAATTTTGAGATGAAATCATTGAACAATAGACCATATCTTGGCATGCTTAGAGTTGTAATTGAAGAAGTAAGAACACATAAGTGTAAGGATTTTTTTTTTTTTTTTTTGTTTATATTTTAATGTCATTTGACACTATTCCCAAAAAACTTCTAATATAGTGTCTTCAAGAACTATAAATTCCAAGAAGGTTGGTTTTTATTTTTATGGCACTTATGAAAGGGTGGGTAGCCAGGATCAAATTCATACTAGTTTTATAGAAGATATTAATAACACATTGGTGTTAAATGAGGTTTTCTAATTTCTCTTTCTTTTTTTGGTTTCTACATAGATGAATTACAAAATATCAATGTAAGTTTAGGTAAAATAGGTGATGGTTGTATTCCTTATAATATAATCATCACTATTTTTTATTTTTTGATGTTATTATTCTCTTGTCACACATTATTGTATACCTAAAAAGGCATCTTTACATTCTAAGATTGTTTTATTATGTTCATGGTTTAGAAGTGAACATGAGTAAAATAAAGGTCAAGTTTTTCAACAAACTAAACAAAACATAAATGAAACTAATCTCATTTACAATGAGATTTTAGTTGATGTGGTTTTCTCCTATACTTACCTTGGGGCACCTTTCAAAGGACCTCCCTTCAATATGATCTCTATTGAAAAAGAGAGATTATGTAGTGATGTTGTTTCATAGATTAAGATATATGGAAGATTAAAAAAATTGGCTATAACAGATATCCATAAAAGATCTTAAATCATCTATGAAGTTCTATGAACAAAGGATTAAAAACACTTGGTATGCTTAATGTATGTCTTGCTTATATGGATTTGGTATTGATATCATTCATTTGAATCCTAATACCTTTTCTAACAATGCTCTCTACATGTTGAATAAAAATATTCATAGCTTTGCATCACATATGAGATTTGAAAATCCTACATAAAATCAACTTGGATAGAACTACCAGAATCATTGAGAAAAAAAGTGCATCATTACATGGAGCACTACAAAATATGGACATATTATTAATTCCTACTACACCAAGTTCTATTTTGGTTTGAGATTTCTTTTGGGGTCAATTATTGGTATGATCTCATTGGTTTTGTATGCAGTAAGAGCACTTTCTTCTAGAAGATTAGTGCATATATAAACTTTACTATAATAAACCAAAATCAAGTGAGCATTTTGTATTTAGGTGTTCAGTATCTTATGAGATTGATGAAAATTTTAGCTTCTTCTCTATAAGAAATCAAGGCTCTCTATGAGATCTTATTCATTATGAAGAACAAAACTGTATAATTTTATTCAACAAAGAGATGACCCAATCAAAAGATGGCCTTCTTAAGAGTTGTCAATGTAACTCCTTGTTTCATGGTTAAATTTTAGACTCTATTCTTCAACCTAAGTTTCAAAGTTACAAACAAACTCATTATTTTATTTTACTCAACAATCACAAATTATCATGAAAAATATCTCAACAAACTAACTCTTATATTTTATGTTTTCTCTTTTTCTCTTTCATGTTTTTTATTTAAAATGTACTTATGATTACTATTGAATATTTAAAATGTTTTCATATTCATATGTCATCAATTATTTTTCTTTATATTTATCAAAAAAAATTATGCATTTGAATTTATGAAAACATAAATTACTTCTATAGCATGTCAAAATTATTTTCTAACCGAAGGGTTCGACGCCAAAGAAGCTATGTAACTAATAAAAATGTGTAGCATTTTGATCCATGCATCTAAGCTGTGGTCTGGTAAGTTAAGGTTTAATTTACCTTGGATTATAAAACTGTTGGGTCTAATGGGTGACCATTTAAAATGATAAAATAAAATCATAAATATGAATGTAGGAACATCAGTTTAATCATTTGAAAAGTGATAAAGTAGCAATAGAAATTGCATATAGATAATACTAGCTAGATTTAGCAGACAACCAAAAATGTGGTTAAACTTATACAATCCACAAGTTCTTCAAGGACCATGAAAATGTTTCAAATTTTTTCTTAAAGGTTTATAAAATATCAATAGAACCTATGCATGCAAATGAATGCACCCATTGTTTGGACCTGTCATAATACTGAATATAATTCCTAATAGTACATTTGGAATTTGTACATGCCTTGGCCTTCAAATTAGGACCAGTATATGATATTATAATCATCATATGTTGGGACTAAGGTTTGGCATAGGCACATGTAACCCTTATAACCACAAGTCAAACATTACTATTTGTTGTTTTCTTTTTAGATATTGCTAGATGCTCTCCTCTATTTTATGTTTATAAGATTTTCATTATCTAACATTGATACTGTGCATATGAGTAAATGATATTATAGCTTGTTTGAAAATTTTGTAAACGTGGGTTTTGGCTTTAAAACTAATAATAAATTTTACTAGTCCCAAAATGTTGACTTGTTGTCCACTTTTGAGGAGTGTGGGCAGTTTCCTCACCCACCCAAGTTCAAATTTGTATTGACCAAATATTGAGTTAAAAATAATAAATTAAATAAAGGTAGTTCACAATTCACAAATCCAACTAGTAATGGATAAGAAGTAATTTAGGGTGAAAAGGGTTATGTAACAAAGAATATAAATCCATGGAATTAATAGCATGAGAAAGAGTTTTCTCAAGTTGAGATAGCTTGACTTGTAAATCAATAATTGTATATTCAAGAGTATCATTTATATAGGGGATTAGAGGAGTATGAGTATCATGAGCAAATATAGGCATAGATACATTTTTCAAACCAAGTGATGTTGCCAAACTAAAAGATGATGTTATGGAAGTAACTAGGAGTGTAAAAATAGTAATAGATGTAATAGTAGAAGTAGGCACATTCAAAAAGTTATTTTAAGAACTTTTATTTTGTTCATCTCTAACAAAATATAATAGTGAATCAATATTTTTTATATGTTCATGAAGATATTCCATAAATTCTACATCATTAGTATCACTAGACTCTTCTTGAGTGATGGATTCCAAAATGATGAGGAATAGTCAATGGAAGATCCTTTGAAGTTGAAAATTTAATGCAATGTATAACATATGACTCCTTTTATTTCCAATTCATTTTAGGTTTTACAAAATCTATTGGACAAGAATAAGGACATGACATAGTGGTGCACATATTTTTGATAGGAAGATCTTGAGATTGAACATTGTTTAATATAGCTTCTTGATTAACTTGACATTTAATCCATGTAAGAATAGTATGTTGAAAATTAATACAAGAAATAACAATGGATTATATTATCCTATGTAACACAAGGAAGAAAACTTCACTCATTGATCCCATTATGAATACAATAAAAATAAAAATAAATGTAAAGGGTGATCAAGACAAGGGTTTGAATGATAGCATGGGATCTCGAATATATTTTATCATTCATAGATTAGTGTCAACCCAATATTTTAGAGCACCAACTACAAAAGCTAAACATTGCTTACATAATTATTCATCATATCTTTGAGGGTAAAGTGAGACTAACTTCCTTAGATGATATGCTCTTCTCGAATGCATCACAAATAAAATAGTTAAAAGAAGCTTTCTATGGTATAAACAAGAGACCCTAGGAATTTTTGATATGTTATGAGGTATGTGGAAATTAAAACCTATGTTTATTACTTTAAATTTTCTATGATCATTGAGGTATTACACCTTACATCATAGTGTTGGTAAAACAGAACATTGCATAGCCCATAATAATAATCACTAGGTAGTTTTAAAATTATTAGAATACAATTTTTAAAAACAAGTAAAATCAAATTATAATAAATAAATGTAAACTAAAAGTGAAATATTTTTGTGTATAGATATCAATAAATTTTAATCTAAACTCAAAAGAAAGATATTTTGTGTCAGATGTCTATACGAGATCACAAAACAATTTCTTCAATGTTAGATTACTATAAGATCATGTCAGATGTCTATACGAGATCACAAAATAATTTCTTTAATGTCAGATTACTATAAGATCAAATAAGATTGACTCATGATTTCATGTTTATATCCAAAGTTTAGGGTTATTTTATTTTAGTGTCAAGACTTTACAAAACTTTGTATAAAATCTTAAGACAAAAATTAAGCAAACAATAAGCAGTATTATAATTAAAATTCTAGTTCACCAAAATGTTTAATCTTCTTTTTAATTTAACAATGAAATGCTAAGAATAAGTAAACTATTAAAAATTAAACTATATCTATATAAATAAATATATTTTAATTTACAAAAATAAATGAGCTAAAAAGAGTAAATTGACAAAATATATGAAAACCTAGCTTATATCTGATTTATTGCTGACTTTTTAGACTAAATGTGATTGAAAATTACTTTAAAATACCTGTAAATTATGTCAAAAATAAAATAAAGAATTTAAATTATAATGGGACAAAGCCACACTAGAAGGATAATGACACAATATTTCCTTGTCTATTGAATACAACCACATAATGGTTGACTATGAAACTAATTTTTTGATCTGAGTGCATACGCATGTCTGTGAGGATTTATTGTTTTACTATGTGTCCTAGTTTTCCATGCATAACACCTAAAAAATATAAATGCTAGATGCTATACAATAAACATATAATAGATATCAAATTCAATTTGGGATTCAAATAAGGAGAATAGTCAATTTATCATTAAAAAACTCTATGTAATCAAAGTGTTGCCTACAAAACACAAAAGGGCCTCAGGTCAAATGTAATTCTCCCTCTTAGAGTGAGTGTGTGAGTCTTAAATTTTTTATATGAATCCAACTAGATCTATTGCTTTGAATTATTGACAATGAGTTTCCTTGACCTACAATAAAATAATTTTAGACTTGTTCTATGACTGTTAGAATGTTTCAAATTTATAATTTGAATAAATAGTGCTCTTTTGCTCAATGTGCAATAGAATTGCCAAGTGATTGTGAGTTATGTTTACGGAATCTTCATGATGTATATAGAGGAATATATTTAATATTTATAATAATTGACCTTTCTAAAAGTGAAAAAGGGGTAAACTTCAATGTCTCAATATTAAAAATTTACCATTGGAGCACAAGGGATGAGGCTGCACTAATGGACAAGGCCACAATTGGACCCTATCTGACCTAGTATATCCCTATACCAAAAGGATAGAGATTGCTAAAATTGGTCTGACACGAGTTTGTAATTAAAAAAAGGATGTCTAAATGATATTCTAAGTGGCTACAAGACAATTTTTAAAATGGTGAATGCTTTTATATAGATTACAAGCTAACAAAATGATGAATAGGCCAAACAAAGTAAAGATGTCATGATTAAACATTGTCAAAAACTTAATGATTAAATTTTATTGTCTACACACACCTTTAATAAGCTATTTAATATAGTGTTAGATAATTTTATTTCCATCTTTTCAAAGTCCTAGAAACTTAGGGAGAAATGTGAGCAATCTTGAAATGAAATCACTGAACAATAGAACATATATTGACATGCTTAGAGTTGTAATTGAAGAAGAAAGAACACATAAGTGTTAGTTTTATTTTTGTTTTATTGATTTAATGGCATAAGACACTATTCCCACAAAACTTCTAATATAGTGGCTTCAAGAACTATAAATTCCAAAAAGGTTGGTTTTTATTTTCATATCACTTATGAAAGGGTGGGTGGCCAGGATCAAATTCATGCAATTTTTATAGAAGATATCAATAACACCATTGGTGTTAAATGGGGTTTTCTGCTTTCTCTTACTTTTCTTGATCTCTGCATAGATGAATTAGAGAATATCAATGCAAGTTTATGGAAAAAAGGTGATGGTTGTATTCCTTATAATATAATCATCACTATTTTTAATTTTTTTATTCTATTATTCTCATGTCATATATTATTGTAGGCCTACAAAGGAATTTTGATATTCTAAGCTCATTTTATTATACTCATGGTTTACAAGTGAACATGAGTAAAATGAAAGTCAAGTTTTTCAACAAATTAAACAAAAAGTAAATGAAACTAATCTCATTTACAATGAAATTTTGGTTTAAGTGGTTTTCTCTTGTACTTCCCTTGGTGCACCTTTCAAAGGAGATCCCTTCAATGTGATTTATGTTGCAGAATAGAGATTATGTAGAGGGGTATGTTACACTTATTACACTTGAAAGATAATGTTTTTAGCTTTAGTTCTAAGATTCTAGAGCAAATTGTATATTATGTCACCAATAGTATTATATGATTTTGATATTTGGGGACCTAGACTTTATAACACCAGTTAGGAATAGGTTAATAGACTTCTTATTCCAATTCTATCCAAAAACTTGCAAGAAAAGTGGTTAGCTTTATTTTCAATTCTTTGTTGAATTTGGTACTTGTTCCCTTAATAATTTAGTTGTTTTCCATGTAGTGATGTTGCTTCACCGATTAAGATGTATGGAAGATTAAAAAAATTGGGCATAAGAGATATCCATTAAAGACTCTTCAATCATCTATGAAGTTCTATGAATAAAAGATTAAAAAAAATTGGTATACCTAACGTATGTCTTGTTCATATGGAGTTGGTATTGATATCAATTGTTTGTGTTCTAATATCTTTTTTATCAATGCTCACTACATGTTGAAAAAATATACTCATAGAGGCATCTCATTTGAGATTCAAAAATCTCATATAAAATCAACTTTGATAGAACTATTAAAATTGTTGAAAACAAAAATATATCACTACATGGAGCACTATCTTCAAACAAAAGATGGACGCATTACTACTCCAAAGTACACCAAGTTCTATTTTGGTTTGAGATTTTCTTTGGGGTCAATTGTAGGTATGTTCTCATTGGCTTTGCATAGAGTAAGAACACATTCTTCTACAACATCAGCGCATATGTAAACTTTGCAACAATAAACCAAAATCAAATGAGTATTTTATATTTAAGTGTTCAATATCTTATGAGATATGTGCAAAGTTTAACTTCCTCTTTAGAGGAAATCAAGGCTTTCTATAAGATCTTATTCATTATGAGGAATAAAAATGTGAAATTTTATTCATCAAAGAGATAGTCCAATCAAAAGATGGCCTCCTTAGAAGTTGTCAATGTAACTTCTTGTTTCATGATTGAATTTTAGATTCTATTCTTCAACCTTAATTTTAGAGTTACAAATGAACCCACTATTTTACTCAGCGATCACAAATTATCACGAGAAAAATCTCAACAAACTAACTCTTATATTTTATATATTATATCTTTTTATACTTTTCTTAATCCTATGGTTACTATTGAACATTAAAAATGTTTTCATATTCATATGTCGTCAATTATTTTGCTTTATATTTATCGAAAAATGTTATGCATTTGAATTTATGCAAACATGTATTACTTCCATAGCATGTCAAAAATATTTTCGAACCGAAGGGTTCGACACCAAAGAAGCTATGTAACTAATAAAAATGTATACCATTTTGATCCGTCTGTCTGAGCTGTGGTCCCGTATGTTAAGGTTTAATTTACCATGGCCTATAAAACTGTTGGGTCTAATGGCTGACCGTTTTAAATGATCGAAGAAAATCATAAATATGAATGGAGGAACATCAGTTTAATCGTTTGAAAAGTGATAATGTAGCAGTAGGAATTGCGTATAGATAATACCAGCCAGAATTAGCAGACAACCAAAAATGTGGTTAAACTTATACAATCCGCAGGTTCTTCATGGACCATGAAAACGTTTCAGTTTTTCTTTTTTTTCAGGTTTATAAAATATTAACAGAACCTGTGCGTGCAACTGAATGCACCCGCAGTTTACTTTCTGACAAAAAGTCAGAAAGACACTAGGACCTGTCATAATACTGAATATAATTCATAACAGTACATTTGGAATTTGTAAATGCCTTGGCCTTCAGACTAGTAAAGTGAGGATCAACAAAATTATCATATTTTGAAAAACTAAACTTGTATATGTAAATTTGACAAAATATTTGTATTAGAGACAATGTTTTCAAAGTCCATAACATTAATCTGACTTCTTTTCCAGCGCAAAAGGCTTTAATTTAATGTTCAGATTTTTATTTGTGAGGAATGTGATCTTAATATTGATTTAAATATAAACATAAAAAAATTTAAATTGATATTTTAATTTTTTTCGTTAATTTATGAAAATTTTGAAAATGTGATTTGAAAAATTGATTTAAACATAAACATGACTTTTTTTTCAATATAAAAATATTTAAATTAAAGTTCAATTTTTTCCATTAAATATATGAAGAAATAGAAAATATGAACCTGAATATTGATTCAAAAACTTTCCCTATATAAGAGTTCTAATATTTTTACAACTCATAAAATAAATTAGAATGTTTTTTGAAATAAAATTATTTATATAATTTTAGATTCAACGTATTTTGAATAGCAATCGTGATGTTTTTCCTAATGATAAATCACGATTACTGATTCGTATAAACGTGTCGAATCTAAAATCACGTACATAATTTTAACCCAAAAATCATTCCGATCTAACTTCTCTGCACAATTATTTCCTAAAAAAGTCAAGCATATAAAACATCACTATACTAATAAAGGGATTCAAGACTAAAACATATTTACATATTGACCATCAGCATACATGTCATCCGATAAAAATAAAGCTATGTGAAATCCCATAGAGACATAAACTGGTAGTCTTGATCGTCCTCGTCATTGAAGGCGTTATGATGGAGGAAAGAAGACCCAAATGGCAGACCATCCGCAATGTTCATTAGCAGGTTTGGCAAGTCCAACCAATCAATGTCCTCGCCTGGCGCACGAACATCCATATCAATGGAATCCATCAATAAATGTTCTTTGCGTGGCTCTTGATTGATGGACTGTACATAATTACCATCTCTGCACAGCCGCTGCGGTGCTTCGTCGACCATCTCCTCGTGCAATAATAAAGTTGGAGGAGGAGATTGTGCAGCCATGGCAGCGGCGATCTGTATGTCTTCGGGAGAGAAAGTTGGAGGGCGAGGAAGCGAATGAATCGACTCAGGGAAATTAAAGGCGGCGGTAGGCCCTCGCAACGCCAAGGCAGCCGCATCGCGGGCACGCGCCGCCATCTCTGGCGTGGGGAAGGATCCCAGCCATATCCTTTTCTTCTGCAGTGGCTCTCTTATTTCTGAAACCCAGTTCCCCCATTTCCTCTTCCTTACGCCTATGTAGATTGGATGCTTTGTTCCTCCTCTCTTCTCACTTCCACTCGCTCTTTTCTTCCCCATTCTCAACGGCCTATTGAAATCGACTACAGTCTAATTCCCGAACGCACCCGCAACTTAAGCTTCTCCTTCCCAACTACACTTTCATTTTTGCAAAAGCCAACCTTTCCTTTTTATACAAATGGAAATCTGTAGAGTACACCATGATATCATACTGATCTCAATTTAGGTCACATGTCAAATGACAAATACTCAAATTTAGTTTGTTTGGCCGTCGCCTTCTCTCCTAACTTATCAAGGTTTTTCGCCGGCCAAAATTTTGTCATGTACGTAAAGCTCTCAATGCTTGCAAGGAGCGCCCAACTTCCAACCCAACAGCATCTTGTCATGCCTGGTAAAAACCAACAAATATTCTGCCATTTTATTTCTCTGAAAGCTGCGCTGACTCTGACATAATTTGAGGGTTTCATAATTCAAATTGATGGGAATGTGGGTTTCATAATGCAATTTAATGGGTATGTTTATAAATAGGTTGTGGAGGCAAACAAACGTCCAACCACAAGTCAAACAAGCATTGGTCACTCTCCCTTATCAAATTGGGACATTCATTTTTTCCTTTTATTTTTTAGACTGCTACTTTTATTAGAACAATTTCATAATAACACAAGTTCTTGTCACTAAGCCCACCAAACTATTTAATAATAGATTGTTATCATGTTTTTCAAATATTGAATTGCATTGCAAGGCATGTTGGGAATAAGGTTTGGCATAAGCACATGTAACCCCTATAACCACAAGTCAAAACAGTAGTATCTGTTGTTTTCTTTTTAGATACTGATGGATGCGCTCTTCTCTAGTTTATGTTTATAAGATTGTCTTTATCTAAGATTGATGCTATGCATACGAGCAAGTGATATCATAGCTTCTTTTAATATGTTGTTAGTTTTAATAGTAATGATAGAGTTTATTAGTCCCAAAATGTTGACCAGTTGTCAACTTCTGAAGTGGGTGGGCAGTTTCCTCGGCCACCCAAGTTCAAATTTGAATTGACATCAAATTAAATTATAATATAAATATTTAATTATAATTAATTAATTTATATTTTAAAAAATTATAATATAAATATAATAAATTAAATACAAATGTATAAGCAAAATAATAATCAAAATTTTAATTGATTTTAAATATAAAATTATGACAAACATAATTTGATATTATTTATTTTTCAATTATGATTAAATAATAGTTATCAAGATATGATATTAGAAATGTATGATAGAAGTGATAAAGATATGGCTTAGAAACTTTGTGATAAACAAAGAAGACTCTTACGAGCATTCTCTATTCTCCTTCATACAAAATAAAAAAGCATGGCTATGTACGCATGTGTGTGTGTGAATGTATATGTGCATACATACATATCAAAGTAGAAAAATAAACATGGTATGCATACAAAATCGTGAATTCCTAAAACGGTAAAATGAAATAGAATGTACTTAGAAATATAAAAAAATACTTTAATTTTCTACGCATGCATGGGTAGTGATAAATAAAAATAGTTTGCTAAATTTTATATATATATAATTTAGCAAACTATTTTTATTTATATATATATATATATAGCTTAGGAGGGAAATATAATGGAATTAGGCACCCTATCAAATATGGGCCTTTACATCTATCTAAAGTTCTAAATAGAGTTTTGAATATAATTCTTAGTAATATCTCAAATAAAATTGAATAAAATTTTAAGTACAATTCTAAATAAAACTAAAATCACATCATGAGTACATCTCTTTATGAAAATAACTAAACTTATCTGAGTGCATCCTCTTTCGAAAAAATAAAATAGAATCTGAGTCACTACAATATCAATAGAGTGAAGTACAACCTCAATAACATATATTTGAATATGATGAGTGAGATAAATGCTCTTATTTTGATATTCAGTGTTAAAAGATTAATCTTTAGTTTAGTATTTTAATATCCTAAATTTAATGTTTATAAATTCTCCAATTTCTATCAATTATGAATTTCAGATCATATGATGTGAGGAATACGGGGGATAAGTATACCACGGTAGGTGCCCAAAAAATGACAAATCATGTTTAAAATCAAAGAAACTACAGAACATTTAAACGTTAACTAGTTAGTGAGTAAACGTTTGGAGATGACAATTTTTATGATCGTTGTGAGCTCTACTTTACAATCACCCTTGAGCACTTTCTTCCTCTAGACTACACATACCAAAACTTGAATTTTCTCATTGAAACTTCTTTCCATGCAACAAAGCCTTTGAAAATGAATTTTAGATATATGGGCTATGAACCCATCGCTACTTTGGAGACCAATGTTATAAATATCCTAGACTGTGAAATTGGTCGTATTGATCTAGAATAATTCTTGGATAGAATGAAAGAGAGATTGTGTTTAACCATTAGGCGATGCATTTTTTATAGTATGCTTCCACAAGATGCTAGATTTTGAACCTCAGTTCAATGCATCAACCTGGTCCTTGCATGTACGAAATATTACAACCAGAATCCAGAGAGGTCAGAAGTATGGAATACATTCTAATATCCAAATTGGGTGGTCACTCTCTACATATAACCCTCAGAGTTTTCCCTCACAGAGAAGATGTGCTGATAGCAAAGATATTTCTCAATAATATTAGGATCAAAATACTATAAAATTCCTGAACACGATCAACCAAATCTGGTTGAAGAAGAAAATGGAATGTACTTACAATTTCTCAAAGTCTCTCTGTAAGTTATATGTTTAAGAGGATTTATTCAACATGATCACTCTATTCAATAAAGTGATGAGGAATCCAACACTGGTGAATTTCATGAAAGAATATGCATGATAATAAATATTATCTACGAGAATAAACAATTTGTAAAATGGGGTCACATCATCAATGACACTTTTCAGGAGCATCTAAAGCACTTGCAACCACTAAGAAATTCTACATGAATTATTACATGATATATTCAATAATGGTTGTGAGATCATGACATGTCTCACTGCAGAGGGACAATTTGTCCTAGAATGAATGATCTATGACTATTATCCTCGAATCACCTTTAAAAAGGGAAGAAGCAGTTTAGACATGTCAATGATGTGTTTCTCATGCTTATGGTAATGTACTTAAATAGAAATACAACCAGAATATTAGATGAACCTACCAAATCGATCAACCAATATGGGAGATATTTCATATGGTTACCAGAATTCACCTATATCAAAGTAGGTGTCTTTGAATGGAATCCATACTAGTTCCCTAGATACACCAATGATAAATTTCTCATTATATAAATTTTTAGATAGCTAGGATAAATCCATAAGAGGTGTAGGGAAAAACACATTATTGGGATCCTATTTGTTTTTGAGTTGGGTCATTATGTATAAAGAGTAGTTTTTGATGCACATAATATTGAAACAACAATGACTTATTTTCCCATGTAGTTTCACACTAAGAGATTCTATTGTGATACAAATGATTTTGTGAAAAATCATGAACCTACTTCAACTATTAGGACCCCAAGTATAATTATGAATGTGTTTTTTAATATTATTGGGTTGATTTTGTAGATGAATTTGAAGTGATGCAAAGAGATTATACAAAGATTATCTTGGAACAATTGCGAACCTTAAAATTTTAATGGTTCACTAAGGGAATAGTTGATAATGAAAGTGACTTGGAAGACCCATCATACACTAAACCTTTCCTACCAAAAAGACGAATGCCCAAACAAGGGTAGCCTAAAACAACCTAGAGAACAAACCCTAATTAAAAAAATACAAAGAATACACAAAGCCCCAAGGTAAATATAATATATACATCCAAAAATCATGCTCATACACAAATATAGATATCAAAAAGATAAAACATAAATTAAAAGCTAAGCATCTATTACCAAGTCAACAACCACCTTAGCATCGATCGAACCCTATGAAAACTAAAATTGTAAGTATTCACCTACAAAATTGGTCTTGCAAAATGAAGGAACCTTTGTGAATAAAAATAAACCTTATATCACCACCCTTCACCTCAAAACCCTCCACTTCTCAACTTTGCTTCTCCAGGGAAAAGACCCCTCCTAAACCAACTACATCCACCATTGCCTACATCCTTCTTTGCATGTGCACTAAAAAAAAATTTTGCATGACCAAATTTGAATATAGGTCCACCAACCTATCTCACCTTATTTCCAATCCCTCCATTGTAACCATAAATCCCCTATCATTACAAAATTTTAGCTAGATATTGGGCTACTAACACCATCCTTTCATAATCAAATTGACCTAAGATTTTATCCAAGGTGGGAAATGGTACCATGTTCTCTTACATGGAAATATATGGGACCACCATAACATGCAGTCTAAGACACAGTCTCAAAAATCCATTTCATGATTATTACCCCTGAGGGAGAGCATAAATATGATCACCACCATATTAGCCACTACAGTGTTCATGACTGCCATTTGTAAAAACCCAAAATCTTCACAAAAAAAGATGGAAAGCACCAACAAGGAAAATAAATCCCAAAATACACCTCCATCCCATAATAAAGGAGCCTCGACTTTAAAACTTCACACATAGTTGCAATGAAGGATATCATGTTATTTTAAGATTAACCAAGTAGTATAATAAATGAGTTAACATTCCTCAACAAAACATGAATAAGCTTAGATAAGATCAATCTCTTTCAAGATCATCCATGTATCCTAATGATTATCAATTATTTGGTTTCTCCTCTTATTGACCCCTCACTTTTCTTAGAAATCTACTTATTTGTTTCCCTAAAGTAGTGCCCAACCATCCATGATGTTAGCTCATCCAATAACAGTCATCCATTTTCCATAATATTGTTAATTCTCCAAGCCATGGCATGCTAATTGAATAATGCATCCACAATGATTTTATAATCCCATTCTATCACCAATTTCTCAAAGTCATAATGATGTGCCAAGTGAATACCTAACATTATTGCTTGAGATTTAGCCTCATTTTTCATTCCATCTTGAATTTTGGTTGACATATCATGATTAGAGATCTCGAACAGACCCTAATACAACACCCCACTCCTTACACACATGAATTACCTCTTGCTTTTCCATCAAAAATTAGCTTTAAAAATCTTATAATGGGAAATCTAGGTGGTGATATTGTGAGCTAGCAAAGATTTCTTACTTACCCTTGATCCATTAATGGGGGCTATGAAAGCAAATTTAGACTATAAATATTTCTATGTTTTCTACTCTTGCATGAAAAATGAAATATAATTTTTATTACATGAAATTGTTCTTTCTTTTCTTTCACAATCTTCTCTCTCCCACATTTATTTTATTTATAACGTCAAAATATCCAAATGCATTTTTTCTTGTTCATATTGTATATATTATTTTTTAATAATGTACATGCTTTCAAAAGAGGGAACCTCCACATTTAATAGAGGATGAATTTTCGTCCCATTCACTATTGAAAATTCTTCTTTTTGCCTTAATGAAAAATAATTTTCCAACACTATGTAGGTCTAGGCTTTGACTCAAAAAACTGAGCCATTTTTGAGCCAAGAGGTAGGGTTTTCAAAGTTATCATTCCTAAAATGTGTATGTAGTATAACTCATACATGTTATAATGCATACATATTCTTGTTGTTTTTATACAATTAAGGGTTTGCAAATTAAATAAGTGAAAGGATTCAGTTGCATGTTTATTTACTAAAATAAAAATTCAAGTACAAATTATATTTAAATTGTTACACTTTAAATTTATTTTAGTAGATATAATAAATTAGGTCCACTCTACATATTTTAGTATTGGTCTTAGATATGCAAGAGTTACTGTTTAGGAGATAGTTTTTAAAATTCCATCTAGTAATTGTTTATTCATTTTCAATATTTTAGTATTGAACCTAAGGGATTTTAGGGTGTAATTTTTTCACTTGATGTCCTTTTTGGTCTAACCAATGGTCATTTGTAGGGTTTAGGGGTCTTCTAACTTGATTAGTGGGGAAAGTGTGATAATTTTATGGTTCAAAAAATGGCAACAGCAAAATAATTACTAAATGCATGGAAACCAAAATGGATATGCATTTTGAGAGGTAATGAATATCCATTATTTTGAATAGGTTTGGATAATTGTTACCTAGACCAATTACATGAATCTGCCACAAAATGCATGTCCAATTTTCTACCTAAACAAAATGATAAATGTTTTCTTCTGCTACCACTGATTGATTTCTCTTACATATGACTTGTCTACATTAATATTTAAGTTGTTTTATGTTTTTTTTCCTATTTTTATTATTTTTGTTAAAAAGAATTTAATTATGAAATTTTTCATAACTATGATTGAAAATATGATAGAATGGAAATCCCCCTCTGATCATCAAGAAAACCCTCGAGAAAATGCTAAAGCAAACCCTCTAATATAAAACCCTAATGGAGAAATCCCTCCCTTGATTTTTGAATAAATTACACAAAATAAAGAAATAATTGAGAAAAATATTTTTTAAGGACCTAAGGAACAAAGGAACATGTCTCCTAATTTTCATGAACTCACATAAACATTAACTAAAATTGAAAAAAATATTGATGTCATGGGAAACCAAATAGATGCCCATAAGAGATGGAGGGAACAAAATAAGAAGGGAAGTACATGTTCTTTTCATGTCATCAAGTGAAGGAACTAAATGTTATGAAGGAGATGTTAGTGTTAGCCAAATTATTTTCCCACACATTATATGAAAACGTTTTGATCCTACCCAAAAAAAGTGGCACACATACAAGAAGATTTATGATAATTGTTAGTATCAATGGTGGATGGTTGTTTTTATACACATGTTAATTTGGTCAAGAAAATACAATTACTATATTTTTTGTTTCTCTTTCACATGAAGGTCTTAATGATGGATGTGATTCTTGTTCATGGGTCATTTTTGTCTTTTGATTTATCTTATGACTTGTTTTTTCCTATTTATTTCATCCACATTAGTCCTATGTCATCTTATCCCCATCACAGGAGCCCCCTAACCTATTTACCATAGCCTTTTCTCAATTTTATGGTCTCATAAAACTAGTACGGTCTTAGACACTAGCATAGTGTGCTAGTGCCCACTTCAACACTAGTGTCCAATGGTCACTTTTTCAATGTGTTTCATGTCCTTACTCTTCCTTGAGTCCCCTCTTATCATTTTATCTTTATCTTGTGCCTTTTTGGCTAGCAAACAAGGGTCTCATAGTCAAATTAAATCTCCGTCTCTATAAAGAACATCACAAGGAATTTTACATCTAGCGCTTAATATTTTGGCACATAATTACATAAAATGAATCAATATTATAGCTCAAAATTATGCTATTACTCAAAAATCACACCTAAATATATGTGCTTGATCAAATAAGGGCATAAATGAAAGTCAATCTAGTATACCATGCATGTTGATTATGTACATTCCCTAAGGGAGAATTTCATGCGATCTGAAACCCCTATTATTGGGGTTAATGTAGGTAGAAGTCAAGATAGTAGGGATTTTGTATCATGTGATCATAACATCCCACAACCCATATTTCCCCTTATTTTTTCATTTGATCCCATTCTTTTTTATGTGTGTAGGTGTTATTAGGGTTTCAGATAAGAATTAGTAAACTAGTGACATAGATAGATGGTTAGATGCTCTTGAACACACTTATAGGTCCCTAAAACCCTCTGATAACATGCGATCATAACATCCCACAACCCATCTTTCCCCTTGTTTTTGCATTTGATCCCATTCTTTTTTATGTGTGTAGGTGTTATTAGGGTTTCAAATAATAATTAGTAAACTAGTGACACAGATAGATGGTTAGATGCTCTTAAACACACTTACAAGCCCCTAAAACCCTCTGATAACATCCTCAGAAGTCTCAAACTTTTTCTCTATAGGAAGACACTAGTATGGTACCTTGAACACTATCATATGTACTACTATCCCTCTAACTATGCTACTATCCAAAGTTAGTTTTCAACCCTATTTTGGAATGAAGAACTTCAGAATGATTCACAGGTTGGCTCTAACCTTCCTATCATTTAGAGACTATTATTTCAGTTTAGATAAGTTGATTTCTTCATTGTATTTGCATTTCAAGTAAATAAATTTGGTATATCTATTTGTAATATTTATCTATATTTACCCTTTAAAACCAACCATTTAACAACCTAGGATTTACATTTACTAAGTTCTCAAGAGTTAAAACATTTAATGAACTTGACTTACTTCAAATATTGCTTAACAACCCTAGTTTCACCCTAAACTAGGGTTTGCCTTTTCCATTTTTACATTAAAAAATTAAGTTTTATAGAATTTTAATTTTTTTATTGGTTTTTGCACAACCTAACTAATTCAAATCAGTCCTCTGATAATGTTTCATTATTTTAATACACCTTAAATTTTGTCTACAAAACCTTCAAAAACCCTAGATCTGCATACTAGGTTCCTATACATCCAAATACTAGCTTTTAGGGTTTTAATTAAATTTCTATTTTTCTATATATTAGGTTAAATATCTTGCATAATTTCAAATATATTTATGCTAGATTATATTTTCCCAATTGTTTTTTATTATTCATTCTGTACATTCTCTTTTTTGGCAAGTTTAAAATGACTTCCAAGAAACCCCTTGCCCCTAATCTAATTAATCAATTCCTAATATACAAATGAATGGAAAAAAATTCAAGATTGCACATTAGCACATGATAATGATCATGATTTCATTTATAATGATGATAATTATTATTGTTTTAATTATGGATATGATGATTACTATGAGCATGACAATGAAAGTATTGATGAAGATAGATTAGATGCATCTTCTTCTCTTTATCCTCTATCATCTCCTACTTCTCAAAATCAAACTAAAATATAAGACCAAAATAACCCCTTTTTGGTAGTTATTTGTTTCAATGTGGTCCTAACATTTTCACCACTTTTGATACATATTTATTCAAATTAAAGCAATACAAGAACAGTAAAATCAAATTATCTTTATGTGATTCAAGTAACATTATACATAATGTTCCTAGAATATAAAATCAAAATGCACATTCATTACCCTTCTCAATTAAATTTGAAAAATTAAGTCCAAATGATATTACACCTTTTACCGATGCACAAACTAAAGTGGATGAGACTATTTTATCACCTTTATCATTCCAAGTTCAACACAATGATTCTATGCAAAATGTAGATAATTCAAATATCTCTAACTCTCATTTTACATATCATAATGTACCAAATAAAAATATGATTTTTACTTCTTCTCCCCTTGACTCCAAATGGAAAATAATGATCATACATGCATTCCACTCATAGCTAGTGAATACATGCATTGATTTACACCTACACGTGATGATATATTGCATAGTAGTAAAAATTTAAAATCTTATTCTACTCTCTCTCTTAGTTATTATGTGAATGGCATGTCTTCTTCCCTTCTATAAGTGAAATAAATTCTAAATTTGATGAATTTTAGAATAACAATGATTGCTATGATTTTAGTGAAGAAGACATTGAGTCTAGTCCTTCTAGTTTTATCCCTATTGCACCCATCTCTCATGTTCAAATTTATTTCTTATCAAATTCTACTTCAAATGATAATATGTATTTAGATAAACACAAGTGAACTTATACGTATGTTCATAGTTTACATTTAAATGACAATAATGTGTCATTTATTCCATTAGCATGTGATAATACTTTACTAACAACATAAGAGATACCAATGAATCTCCCCTACCCCACATTACTGTAGTAGAACCCATTTCTCATACTAAACACCATGAGGGTGATATCCCATTTCCCTCTCACTAGGTCCATGCTATCACCCCTCCAAAGGTTATGGTGAGAAAAACCAAAGGTCCTCAATGTAGTGTACCAATAGATAAAATTAATAATAAGATTTAGTAATTAAATGAACCCCTTGATGATATTAATATACCTTCACAAGAGATAATATATTTGATGCATGTTATGGGTGATTTACAATAATAATTACACTGAATCACCCTGGAAAGTAAAGCATACTACTCTTGGGTTGATGATAATGCTATTAATGCCAATCCTATCCAACACAGAATATTCAATATAAAATTACCAAATTAGTTTTAGATACCAACATTACCAAAGTTCAATAGGCATGGAGACTCATACTTGCACCTTAAATATTATAGGAAAGTTATGGCCCATGTCACTAGTATTTTAATCTCTTACAGTTATTTCTACATACTCTAGAGGGAAGCCTTAAATTAGTTCCATCATTTACTCTACAGTAGTTCACTACATACATATGATGATCTAGAAGAAGTATTTATCATGCATTACATATGAAATAAGGGACCTTGAGTCACATATGAGAGTTTGCCTTCACTACACTAGGGTAAGTTAAAAATAATGAGTGATTACATCTTATAATTCAAATCATGTATGCAATATTTGACCTATCAGTGAAAAGATCTAGAAGTAAAATATATATTTGCAAGAGGTCTCATCTTCCCTCTTAATGATAAACTAATATATGAGGCATACAAATCATTTTGGCATATATGTTACATATCTATGACATTAGAGAAGAATTTGGGACCACTTAACACACATTTATAAGCATAATTCAATTTAGATCTCCCACAACCACAATCATCCAATATGGTACAAGCCCCTAATCCACCTATGAGTAAGTAAAAAGTGGTATAGAAACCACTAATAAAGATACTTAACAAAGGCAAAGAGCCACTTCACAAAACATCTTCCATGGTGAATAGAGCATAGGACACCAGTAGTGAGGCCATATAGTTTTCAGACAAAGATAGGCCTCAAGATATATTGTTTGCATTACTAGACAAAGGGATGATCACCCTTCCTCCTACTCAACATCATCTAGCACATCATTTTAAAATAATAAGAATAAACCATATTGTAATTATCATAGAATCAATGGACATTGAAATAATCACTTTTGTGCACTTAGAGATCATATTGACCAAGGTGTTGATAGAGGAATTATAGAATTCAAATAGGGGAATCGAGATCTCCTTCTACACACTCTCCTAGATCACACTCCTCTATGAAAAATTTATCCCAAGACATTCCTTTCAAGGAGCCATTGGGAAATCATCGTATGAGCCATGTGGTTTCTAAGACAACTACTTATATGAGATCTTCAGCACCATAGATTCAAAAACTATGATAACCAATTCCCATAACTCAACTTACTTATAGCAATATGGTAACAAAATGGAAAGTAACTCAACCTCTAGTTTCATTTCAACAACCCTTTAAGATCTCTGATAGAGATCATAGCACAATGTCAACACAACCACCAATTAAAATATTTGGCAGAGATCAAAAAGACTAGAGCATAGTTTCAACATGACCATCGATTAAGATATTTGGTAGAAATCACAAAGATCATAGCATAGTGTTAGCATAACCACCGATTAAGATATTTGATAGAGATCAAAAAGATCATTGCATAGTGCTAGTATGACCACTGATCAAGATATTTTACAAAGGCCATAAATACCAAAGCATAGTGTCAGCATGACCACTGATTAATTTATTTGCCAAAGATCATAGAGATCAGAACATAATTTTAGTATGATATCTAATTAATGTATTTACTACAGAATTTACACATCTAACTACAGTAGTGCACCATGAGTAATGTCAATTCTAGAGTCTACTTCTATGCCTATAGATCATGAGTAGTATGGTCACTTATTTACCATGCCATATGGATTCAGATAGTGCATCTTGTAGTTACATCACCCATACTCAAACACACTACAACACTTCTATAACAACTAATAACTAACATTCCTAATATGATAAAAATATTTGCTCCAGCATCTATATACATATGAGAAGTCAATTACAATTCCCTAGCCAAATAAATACTTCTATATCAAAACATAATCAATGAATACAACCAAAACACTTAATCAAGTAAATAATAAAATTAATCAAAATTCTAGATAACACAATACCCATGTTTTAAGAAGTATATATATATGATTCAAAACAAGTTTTAATACAATAATACGTAATCACTCAATAAGTAGAGTTTGGTCACCATGACCACCCTCCTCATTTTCACTCTCAGATACATCCACACTAGAGCTAGATGCCTCACATCCCCTCTATATCTCTATCAATATCTATATCTTTTCTATCTATCCTGTAGAACTACCACCTCAGCCACAAGTTCTACATGATCTCACTACAGATGAATATAGTCATCCATGATCTTACCACCTATCCCACCCAAAAAATTAATTACAAACATAGTTTGACTCTACATCTTATCACATGCCTCATCTATATCATCATCTACTCACCTATATGTAGTAGTGGTAATTGACACTTGATAAAAAAAGGTGGGCATGAACACCTGCAACTCTTATGTCCCTCTCCTCTAGCCCATCATCCATGGCATCATCAAGGATATATCATGTCATCTTTCATAGCATAGACTCAACAATTGTATCCCAATACTCATCATCTCTTAGACCTACACACACCAACATAGTGCATTAGACATTTTGTCAATAATTCAAACACTAAACTAAATAAAAAATACAAATCCACAATCACAACATACCCTCAATTTCTATAATAGGATTCAGATCTAAAACATCCTACATGATAGCACCATATCCTAGAAATAGTGTTGGCCATCTATGTTTCCTCCACCATCTTATGTAGGCATCGGTATCCCCTGCATCATACACATTAACAATCTCTATAATTAGATCTCGCTTTGTCAATAGAATTGAAACTAGCTCTGCCATTGATGGTCTCAGCCTACTATATGGCCTCACCAAAGCCCAAAAAATCCTTAACCACACCCATGGTTTAGGTGGCACATCCTAGATAACACAAACTTTCATGTCACCTGCTCATACTAAAATCTTTCAATCACATTGACCCAAAGGTCATGCAACTAGTAGTTCACTTGATCCTATCTCAATTGAACATTATCCTCAAGTCACCCCTGAAATACCCTTTAAGGTCTCCAAATAATGTCTCCAATTGTCAATCAATCCAAAACATGTCTATAGTGCATCATGCTCCTCAATTGCATGTGAGATATACTAGTCCATATCTCTACAAACATTTATGGTAGGCCTAATCCATCCATAAAAACCCCTCCAGTATAGCCATTATGATATGCTCATAATCCCAACAATGGAATAATTTTGAATACTGTAGTAATATAAAATGCAAAAGTTGGTAACTTGAGTGTGACTTGTGATATCCATCCCATAGGTCCCTCCTACTTGCTTTCATGACCCTCATAGGCATCTTTTCCCTAATTCCCAAACATCTGTAGCCTTCTAGACCTGATCCCAGCTGAACTAGACTCCTCTTTTCATGATAGATCCATCCCCCCAAGTCTTATCAGCTCAGGACTATAGCGCCCAACTTGGATTATAGAATTGGACCCTATGGTGTCCCCTTTCCAGTGCTCCTATCCAATCACATTTTGAACCTAGATTACCATTTTCCCCTAATTTATTTTCTTCATTATGTTAGCCTAGCATGATTGTATTTAACCCATGACCAACAAATCTTTATAAAATCCCATTCAAATTTCATGTAGAAGGGGTTGGAAAATATCACAAAGCAAGCAAGAATACAAGAAAGACTACTCAAGCATATTTTATTATTCTCTGCATACAACCATCCAACAATATTTCTAGATTATTCAAATCCTTACACTAGTCCCTAGTCATCTCAAGCACACCTAGTTTAGTATTTTGCATCTTCATACACACATTTGCACAGAGCACAATTAAGTGGGAGAAACACATATGGCTTGATCCCTCTTCAGAGTATTGGTATGTAGGTAGTGTGCCCACATAAGGGATGTGAAAACATGTTTAGTGAATCTTACACACACTAACCACCACCTCTTTCTCAAATTTGGTCAAATCATAATGGATTTTAAGGTTTGAATACAAAATCAGCTCTACAAGGAGATCTATAAACTTTTATCTATCAAAATTTCGCAGGCAGGGTCACATAGACTAGGCAAACAAAACCTAAAAAGCTTAGATATTCATGACAACAATGGCAGAGGTGAACTATAGCACCAAAAACTAGGGTTTCCTATTTTTGGCACTCCTATCTTTTCATTGAATGAAGGCTTGATCCTATTTTATGATATTGGTCTCAGTTTTACACAGTGAATTCCAACCTCTATCTCAGTCATATCAGTTAGTTTCTAGCTAAGTCTTGTTTTCTTACCCTTATTACTATTTTTAGAAAATTTCAAGTTGAAATAAAATTATACAAATTAGTAGCTTAATTATTACATATTTATTTATTGATTTTATTACTCAGACCCTTTAAATAAATTAGGAATAATACTCTAATATTCCCAAAATTATTAAAATCATTTGGTGAACTCGACTTACATTATTTGTGCATAAAAACCCTAGGGTAAATTTTATATTGATTTTACCTATATTTTTCTAATTTTTTGCCTGCATAATAAAATCATAAATTAGCATTAAATTTTAAAATTTCATAGTAATTTTAAAATAAATTTCTTTCAAACTCTAGTTGCCCATACTAGGTCTTGGTATTTTCCTAGTATTTTTCCAATAATTTTTTAAATTTTTACTTTCATATTTAAAACAAAAAAATTCTTCAAATTTTAAAATTACTTTGTAATTTTAAAATAATTTCATAAGCCTAGTTGCATGTCCTAGCTCCTATTTACTTCTTGAGGTATCACCTTACATCTGAAATCAGATTTCAAAAATGGATCTCACTTATTTTCAAATATTTATTACATTTTTAGCAAATAATGAGACCATACTTGGTCCTATCATGTATATGTATGATGAAGTTTACCATATGTTAATACAAAGCTTCATTATTTACTTTTCATGCCTACTTTTCATAATATGGGATGATATTAAGAAAGTCATTATTAAACATAGTAAGATACCTCTCCTCAAAGCAAAGTTTACTTGTCTTTAATACAAGGTTTCATCTCTTGATTTCTATCTCTCATATGGAAAAAAATTCAAGTTTATCATGCTAAACACATTATAAATGTCATAGCACATGCCAAAGTTATTTATGCATTACTACACAATTCCATGCTCTTTATCTCTTACTTGCTATCTCTCATTTGGAATTCTCTTTATAAACATATTGTTATACAACTTATAACTCCAATTAAATTCATTTTATCCCATATACATGGTTTCTACCTAGAGGATCCATTGCATAAGCTAACAACCACCTATCAAGTTTCAATGTCATATCTTATGCATAGGAAACATTTTCCTTCTCCTCGTCTCCCCCAAGAGGGTGATAGATACTTTCCCTCTAACTAGGTCCATGCTATCACCCCTCCAAAAGGTGAGGTAGCCTATAATATTTCTCTTAATGCATACATTTAGCCTATAAATTTTTCAAATTCTATTCAATATATGTGCTTACATGTTCAATCGAAAACAACTAGAGTTTGCACTTGTGAGACTCTAAGGGATCAAATCACCAGTATAAGCAAGTTAATTTCAGATTTACAAACATAGAATCAACTATTAAATGAAAAGATCATAGAATTGGAAAATCGGATTATAATACAAAAGCCTCAAAGACACCCTAGTGTCAATCATGTATATGCACCTTCTGTTAGGATTGTGGAGCTAAAAGCTTCACTGATGCAAACAGGAGAGGAGGTTGCTGAAGGTTGCTGAGTTGCAGAGAAGTTGGGGTCGGTCTGATCAGCCAACGTCGGCAGGATAGCAAAGGGAAGCAACCGACGTCGGTCATATATCGGCCGATGTCGGTCACCTCCAGGCAGACAGGGACCGACGTCGGTCACCTGTGTGGTTCGACTGCGAGCTATTTACGGGCAGTTAGCTAACGAACCAAGTGTTTGCATGATGAGTGCTAATTTTAGACTCATAGCTGCGGATCTAATTATTGTAATTAGATGTCTAATTATTGTTTGATGAGATCTATATAATAGACTCATGGTTGTATTGGAAAAGAGTGCTAGGGAGTAAGAGAGCATAATTATAAGCTCCTTCTGTGTGTGAGGTAGAGCAATGGTGCGTTCCTCCTAGTGCCATAGTACCAGGTGTGTTGGTGCTGGATTGGAGAGCCAGCTGGGTTCTTCAGGAGTGTAGGATCTTGGTCACAGTTGCATGACCTATATAGGAGATCTACATGGTAAGTAAGATCATTGATCTGCAGGTGTATGTGTGTGCAAGGTCGAGGTTCACAGGTGAGCAGAACCATTGTTTGATTTGCAGGTGTGCAAGGTCATACAGACAGCAACACAACAGGAAGCAGTATCAGGCAGGATCTACTTGGAGTACAGGTGTGTACTCGGATAGAGCCAAGAGGAAGGCAAGGGAGTTCCTTCCATAAGTATGGTCTGTTGAAGTGCAGGTTATTGCAGGTTCATGGGAGATCTACTTGAAGTACCTTGAGTACTTGTGGAGCACGTGGAGTGCTTGTGGAGTGCATGGAGCACTTGTGTTATGCATGGAGCATGGGAGGTGAACACCAACTCTGTATTTGAGTTGAGTGTTGTGACCTGTGAGAGGGAGAGCTTTGGGGAGAAGAATTACTGTTCACTTGAGGTGTGGGAAACCTCTGTAAGGTGGTGGAGAAGAAGTGGCATCTTCTTTATTGTATTCTTTTCTGTATAAAGTGTTAATACAAGTTGTGTATTGTCTCTCATATGCTGTGTTATTCTGAATTCTAGTTACTTGGTGAATCTGGTTTATTTCCGCATATTATAGTTGCTTGAAGTTTTGGTAATCAATTGTATGTTTCCGGTTTCGCATCCTAACAAGTGGGATCAGAACATGTTTGTTGTTCTAGATTCTTGACAAGTGGTATTAGAGCCTTGGTTGTAGGTTCTTGAGCTTGATACCAACAAGTGGTATCAAAGCTAAGGTTGCAGGAAGCAGGTTGTGTTTTGGTTACAGGGCACTCTCAGGGGTTTCTGATTGAGTGGGAGTAGAGCAACGGCAGATCAAAGTAAGCTAAGAATGGAGGAGTTGAAAAGCACAGACGATTACTCACGGTCCTATGGAAAGAAAGAGCAGGTAAAAGAAGGTTGTTGGTTGGTAACAGATCAGCATGAAGAAACTGAAGATACAGATGTAGCAGGTGTTGTTGCACAGGATGTGTTTGCAGGTTTCTTGGATAAAGTTGAATCTTGGATAAAAGATTCGGTTGCCTCTTTCCATGCAGCCCCAGGTAGAGGAGCTGGTAAGCCTTGCCAAAGAATTGGCAAAGGAGAAGTGAAGCTGAAATTGCAGGCGGCCAACACACAGGTGTTGATGAAGGTCATGCAGGTCCCAGGTTTGGAGATATGGCTAATTTCTTCAGAAAGATTGGGTGATGAGAGATGCACAAGAACTCTCACAGCGGTAGCACTTGAATTAGCTGGTGGTAAGAAAACAGGTATACTTTATCTACTTATTTATATTACTGATTCTTCTTCTGTTGCGGAGACGTGGCTTCGTAGGCTTGGTCACATGAGCAGGAAGGAGATGCATGTTCTTAAGCGGAAGACAGATATATTTGATAGGCTTAAGAACTGGAAAGCCTTGGTGTTCTTGGAGGAGATGGCGGACAGATTTCAGTGGATGAGGCTGGATACATCTGAGCAGGGCAGTTTGGACATGGAGATTGATCCAAAGGAGCTCGCGGGTAAAAAAAAAAAAAAAGTCATCACTCACAGGCGAACACAGGTACCGGCGTCGGTCAGGAGGAACCGGCGTCGAACAGACAGGTGCCGATGTCGGTCATGTGCAGACCGAAGCCGGCAGTGTCGGGCAGGGTAAGACCGGCGTCGGTCATGGGACCGACATCGGCAGTATGTAAGACCGATGTCGGTCAGGAGGACCGACATCGGCAGCAGGGACACCAGCGCTGGCAGGTTGGTAGTCAGGTACAGACGCATGAGAACCGACGTCGGTCGGATGCAGACTGTGGGGTGACCGAGGTCGGTCACTGTAACGAATTTTGGGTGGACAGCAAGCTGTCAAGGAGTCTCAAACACCCATATGGAGGACTGAAGGCGTAAGTAGGCCCTCAAATTCGTGTTCCTCTTCTTCATACTTGTTGCTGATTATATAGCAGGAAGGATCCAGGAAACAGGTGTGAGCTTGGCATGAATGAGGATGTGATTCCTTGGAGCAGAACCAGACGGGAGTCTTGGTAGGTTTGCCAGCTGGATGAAAGCACAGAGACGAATGGATTCCTTAGTAAAAGAATAGAGAGAACGGATACGTGAGACGGAAGACCAGGCATATGGTCTTGAGGAGCTGCAGGACAGTGGTACCAGGTTTTGACAGGTGGAGGACGAAGCATGGCTTCAGTCGATGTCAGGGTAACTACTGTGGTTTGACTTACCAGGAGGATGATGGTCATGACATCATTCTGTTACTGTATGTGGACGGTATGTTTTGCTATAGTAGGGTTGTACATACAGGGTTTTGCTGAGCTAAGGGTAAGATTAGTTCAATGGCATGTCATGAGGAGTTTGGAGCAGCGGAATTCTTTGACATGGGAGGCATGGAGATCACAGGTTGATTTTGTCTCGAGTGGGAGCTGATGTGAATCAGGTGTTGGCGAGGTTCAGGATGCAGAACCAGAGCACACTAAGGGCTGGACAGGTACAGTGTCCGAAATCACATGAGGTCTGGTATAGACCTGAGTATTCCCATGCAGTGGGAGCTGTCAGAGTTAGGAGCCAATTCGGGGAAGTGGGTTCTTAGGTTTTTTGAGAGGGACCGGCAGCAGGTGTTGCTATGCAGGGTCAAGACTTCACTACATGGATTTGTAGGTTTGGATGTGGCAGGTTACTCGGATGACAGGAGGTACACCACGGGATGTGTGGTGGGTTGTCTTCAGGTGGGAGCTTGAAGAGGGATACAAACCAGGAAACAGATTAGACAGAGTACAGGTACAGGTACAGTGCAACTGTTTATCTCCAAGTGGGAGATTGTTAGGATTGTGGAGCTAAAAGCTTCACTGATGCAAATAGGAGAGGAGGTTACTGAAGGTTGCTGAGTTGCAGAGAAGTTGGGGTCGGTCTGATCAGCCGACGTCGGCAGGATAGCAAAGGGAAGCAACCGACGTCGGTCATATATCGGCCGACGTCGGTCACCTCCAGGCAGACAGGGACCGACGTCGGTCGCCTGTGTGGTTCGACTGCGAGCTATTTACGGGCAGTTAGCTAACGAACCAAGTGTTTGCATGATGAGTGCTAATTTTAGACTCATAGCTGCGGATCTAATTATTGTAATTAGATGTCTAATTATTGTTTGATGAGATCTATATAATAGACTCATGGTTGTATTGGAAAAGAGTGCTAGGGAGTAAGAGAGCATAATTATAAGCTCCTTCTGTGTGTGAGGTAGAGCAATGGTGCATTCCTCCTAGTGCCACAGTACCAGGTGTGTTGGTGCTGGATTGGAGAGCCAGCTGGGTTCTTCAGGAGTGTAGGATCTTGGTCACAGTTGCATGACCTATATAGGAGATCTACATGGTAAGTAAGATCGTTGATCTGCAGGTGTATGTGTGTGCAAGGTCGAGGTTCACAGGTGAGCAGAACCATTGTTTGATTTGCAGGTGTGCAAGGTCATACAAACAGCAACACAACAGGAAGCAGTATCAGGCAGGATCTACTTGGAGTACAGGTGTGTACTCGGATAGAGCCAAGAGGAAGGCAAGGGAGTTCCTTCCATAAGTATGGTCTGTTGAAGTGCAGGTTATTGCAGGTTCATGGGAGATCTACTTGAAGTACCTTGAGTACTTGTGGAGCACGTGGAGTGCTTGTGGAGTGCGTGGAGCACTTGTGTTATGCGTGGAGCATGGGAGGTGAACACCAACTCTGTATTTGAGTTGAGTGTTGTGACCTGTGAGAGGGAGAGCTTTGGGGAGAAGAATTACTGTTCACTTGAGGTGTGGGAAACCTCTGTAAGGTGGTGGAGAAGAAGTGGCATCTTCTTTATTGTATTCTTTTCTGTATAAAGTGTTAATACAAGTTGTGTATTGTCTCTCATATGATGTGTTATTCTGAATTCTAGTTACTTGGTGAATCTGGTTTATTTCCGCATATTATAGTTGCTTGAAGTTTTGGTAATCAATTGTATGTTTCCGGTTTCGCATCCTGACAAGTGGGATCAGAACATGTTTGTTGTTCTAGATTCCTGACACCTTCACCTAGTCAATTGGTAGCAAGCAATGTTACATATCAAAACAAGAAATCACAACAAAGTAACTCTACAACTAGTGATTCAAAAAACATTCGAAGATTAAACAAGAGTTCAAGTGATGTACTAAGGAAAATGATTAAATATAAATTGATCAAACTACCTCCTCTATATCTAGTGAGAAGATCCATATATTATTTTGCATATCATAGAATGCATGGGCATCACATAGATTCATGTTTTGCATTGAAATAACATATACAATAGATAATTGCTAATGAGGACCTTATACAAGGTAAATTAGTCAAGCAATCCATAGTGACATAGAAACACATTAACAAAGGGTCAAATTCAAAAATAGTACAAAAGTGGTTACTAAAGCATAACTCAAAACAACAAAAGGATCAAAAAGCAAACTCAGAGCAAGAAACAATACCACAAGCACAGGTAAAGCACAAAAAAGATGCAAATATACCTCTCTAAAATAAGGCTCAATTTTTAAAGTAGTATTGGTTTGGTCAAAAATATCTAAAATAATTTGATTATCAAGGTCAGGGGTTGGGCAAGCATGCTCGAGGCATCACTGCTCCTATTCTAGTAGTTGATAATATGTGTCACCAAGGTTTGGGATTTATTGAAAATCATAAGGCAACTCATTCACAAAAATAATTTATCAAAGTAAAATATCTAGATACAATAAAATTAAACACTAGCATTCCACTAGTTCAAAATCAAGATGATAATGATGAGTGGACCAATATAGGTTATTATGATTTCCAATATACTAATAATGAATCTAAGTATCTAGAGTCATATTCATAGCCATTCTCTCATGCTTCATGATCACAAACAATTTCTTTGTTTGATACAGGATAACATGACAAAGAGTCTCTTTTGAGACTCATTAGTTAGTATCATTTCTTCTCAATTTCCTTGTACATAATTCTTCAAATTACTTGTACATAGTTTTTTAACTTACTTGTACATAGTCTCCTTTATTCTTGATTGTATATAGTTTATATAAAAATTTGAGAAACACTCAAATATTCCAAAAATACAAAAATAATAAAAAAATTTAAAATATAAAAACATTCAAATATTCCAAAAATATAAATACAACACAAAATTTCAAAATACAAAAACATTCAAATATGTCAAAAACATAAAAACATTTAAATTGTATGCAGCATCCATGTTTTACATTTCTACTACAATACTAGACTTACATTTGTTATTCTATGCTATTGTTTGTTGATTTATCTACATTACCATGTGATGCAAGAGCATCTTGGGAGTGCTTAGATGTGCTAGGAATATGGATAAAGGTTTCCCTCCAAAACATTGTAATTCAAAAATTCAAATCATGTACACTTGTCAAGAGGAGAAGGATAGGCCTATTTGAGTCAAATTTAGTTATTTTAGACTAAAAAGAGGATTGAGAACCTTGTTACCATGTAAAATCAGGAGAGTCAAGCCATAAGTGGCGTAGGTTAGATGGTAGTTGAATAATTCTAAGATTAAAAGCATTTGTTGAGTTTTTTTAGGAGTTGGTTGAATGGTTTTCATAGTAAATTAGGACTATTTCAACAATGTGAGACCAAGTTTGGGGATGAGCAAGTCTAGGAAAAAAGACTGCATATTGATGAATTGTAATAGATTTGACGAGAGAAATGATTATGGTGTGTTTGATGGAAAGCTCTATGTGTTATGAATAGATTTTTGTAAAATATTATCATTGCGTGACTGTGTATTGAAATTATTCGGGCCGAATGGGGGTTGATATATATATAGAGACCGAGTCTGTGTATTAACAAAGTATGTGTTTTGTTTAGAGCCGAATGGGGTTGATATATGAATAGAGCCTACATGGAACGTGGTCTCTAATTTTGGAAGATGGTTTTTTTTACATAAACCCGAGAGGTGGCTGTAGATGGCACCGCTTTGCTTGAGAACAATGACAGCGAGAAAGGAGGCACTGTGGAAAGGGAGTTTGTTGGTGCTCGGGAGGAGAAATCTGAGACAGATGGCATACAAGGATCTGAGGAGAATTCCAACGCTTCTCAGGTAGAAGAGGTTATCGCTGGGTAAAACGTTGGCGAGAGTGTTGGCCAGTCTGAGTCAGAGGACTTGCAGAAGTCCAATGGGGGAATTCATCAAGCATCTATTGGAGATTGTGTACCAGAAGATGATGATGTGATGTCAAGGAGGGTGATGATAAAGGTGTTGATGTCAAAGAGCTTACAGTGAAAGGCGTGTCAAAAATTGGGGTTGTCGAGGTGCAAGCAGCTGCTAAAGAGGAAGATGTGTAGTGGTGTGGAGGAGAGTCCGAGAGAAGCCGTGTGAAACACAGAAATCACTTCGTGTTGAATGAGATTCGAGGTGTGGTCATTGATTCATGAGTAGAGCTAAGGGAAGAGGTGCTCGCCAGATAGAATATAGGGGTATTTCAAATCTACACAGGCTACATATTTTGATGCCAATACAAAATCGATCTGTGTGAAACTCTTCCTTATAAATTTTTTGCAACTCTAAAATCAAATGTGGGTTCGAAAGAGGACCAATCTGGGTACCTTCTAATGCAATAGAAGCATCCGATGTAGATCCAAGTCAATGTAGATAGGTCAAATAGATCTTGTTAAGACCGAGAGCCAAATTTGGAAAGGAGGGATGCATCTATGTTGTAAGGCCTTTTGGCCAAGGATGTATATTATGTCTTGATAGACACATAGACCAAGAATTTGAGCCTGAAAGTTATGGCATTAGGTAGTTACATTTCACCTCTGTGTGGTCTTATGTGAATAGACCTGAATTACTTTTGCATTTTCTTCTATTTTGTAAAAGGCCATCGAGCCAGGTAAGATACGTATAGGTACCTTTGTATTGAATTAAGGCTGAGCCTGAGCCAGGTGTATGTTTGCATGATAGAGTTTACAAGACCACGGTTATAAGAAATGATAGAATTGTAAAAGCTTTTAGAGTCTTGGAAAAGGCAGTGAGTGTTTAAATAGATTGCCTATTTTGACCGAGACTATGAATGTAAAGAGAGTTGATTTCCATGTTCTATTAATGGAAGTTCAACAATTAGAACAAGGCTACATCAGGGGAAGATCAAGAAAGGTTGATTTAGGTCTATTTGATGGATTGTGATGCTATCATAAGTATTGATTTATTAAATTTGTTGTTCTTCTTGGTTGAAAAATTGAATGACACATGCCAAGTGTGGATTGTAATAGTTGATAAGGAGAAGAGAGCCAACACATCACCATGCTTTATTTAATCTTCTTTGAGTGTGTGTAATGACATCCAGATCCTTGATTGCTTCACTTTACCCATTGAGGGGGCATCCTAATTTTACATTGAGACATACATCAATATACATACCCACTGGGGGCATCTTCTACATGACTACACCATCCAAGTTATGTCATTCTTAGACCACACACTCTAGATTATCATGTTGATGTACATTACTTATTAGATTATATAGATTACTCTATTGACATTCACTAGTATATAGTACTGATGTATTTTGTAGCATATACCTAGTCTTGTGCTGCATGTCTTGCATATTTTCAAATTATTTCTTTGTTTAGTTAGATTTTATTGTATTTCCAATATTTGCATGCTTTCTTTCCTTGATTTTCATAGCTAGATGTGATTGTATTTCTTAGTTCCTATTTATCTCATGTATGTGTCTTAGGGTTATTATCAATGTCCTTTGCTTCTATTATTGTGCATGCCTTAGAGCATTTTCCAATGTCCTTTGCCTTTACTCTTCTATGTGATTATGGCTTTCACACCAACCTTGCTTATTTCACTTGTATGTGCATCTAGAATTTGAACATTCCTTGTATGATTGCTTTCTAGTTTAAGTGACATATGCCCATGTCCCTTGTTTGCTTGGCCACTTTTGTATGCGTCTTGATTTTTGCCTTGTGTGCTTGTTGTTTGATTTCCTTTCGATTGTTTTGTAATGCCATGATCCACATCATTAATTATCTTAATTTTTTAGATGCCATAATCCACATCATGCATTATCTTGCTTTTTTGGATGCCTTGATGGGCATCATGCTTCATCCCTCCTTGCCAACTAAAAACTAACAACTAACCAAACTTCTAGTTTTAGTTTTAATTAGTATATTACACATACTATTACATTGTTATATTCATCTAGGCATAACCCTTTTGATCTAACAATCTCTCATTACAAACTATGCTATATCTTGAGATATATTGCCAATTATCATTGATATATCATGTATTTCACAGCATAACACACTTGAAAGGCTCTTTCTTTTGAGGGTAGTCATTGCAAGGTCTTCATTCCTACCCTAAGAAGAGAGATTAATAAATAGGGGTTTTACCACAAAGATCAGAGCTCCTACTAGTTGAAAAACCAGTTTTAGAACACTCAGAATAACAATTAGAGGTTAAACCAGATAGAAAAAATAATAAAAATAATGATGATTCCATAATAGTTTTTAGTTTTAGCAAAGGACAATAGCACCAAACATGGATAATATCACTAGACACCAGGGTGTCTTATTTTTGGTGCTCGTGTCCAAATAGTAGAAAACCTAGATTTTTAAAAAAGTAAGTAGAAAAGTAGGTTTAGATACAGTTTTGCATATTTAGACCAATTCAAAATCAGCAATTTTTAATACACTTTTGCTTAGAGAATCCAGATATAGGGGGCATTATGCATAGCATGATGGCTTTCACTTCTAGTTTCAAATATGGTAGTTGGTATAAATTCTAGATTAGAATCCATGTTCTAGACACTAGTGATTGGGGACAATGTGTGTGGCACATTTGTTTTCTTTTCTTTTTGAATTTAGCATTACCTAGGTATTCTTAGCAGTCACATGCCTTACTCCACCTACAGGTGGTTGGCATCATTTTGAAGTGAATTTCATAAAATCCTAACCTCCACATTTCAAAATGGCTTTCATATAAGCCTAGTGCATTAATTTCGAAGTTTCTTTTATACATGCATAATCTCCATCTTTCAGAGTGGCCAAGAGTGGCCTAGTTTTCAACATACATTCAGTTATCCATGCCAACATTTTTAGACTATATAATATTCATGGGCTTCAAAATCCATCTCATACAACACACATTTCATACCATTATCAATCTATAGCTTCACTTCATGGGGCAATGATGGAGCCAAAGGACTAGCTAGCCTTTGTATTCCTGAGCCACCTATTTAGAGGGATTGGACACATAGTCCAAACATGGATTAACACATGTATGATCACATAGCTTCACTTAGTGGGTGATGATATATCTAAAGGGCCAACCTTTGCATTATTGAGCCACTTCTAGGGAATTGAGCACTCAACTCCATTCACGATATTACTCTTGGTAAGCATCATCTAGCATTACTCAGTACCATCCAGCATCACTTAGGTTGACAACAAGTTTTATATTGGTTCACATACTTGGTGAGGTGTATTCATTCATTTCTCTTCCTCTCTCTCTTACCCAACATTTTTATGTTCTTATTTTAGATATAGTGTATCTAGTAATAACTGATCTACTCTTTGTTTTCTCTTACAAATTCACACTTCACAGCGTGCTCTCTCTATGCACAACTAGCATCACAATAGCTTCATGAGCTTCATCCTTACAGGTAAGTTTAGGTACACTTTTTATTTTTTATTTATCCTAGTATTTTGCTTTGTTGCATCATTAGAATAAAGGGGGGAAATGTAGTCATATAAAATGCAAAAATTGGTAACTTGAGTGTGACTTGTGACATCCATCCCATAGGTCCCTCCTACTTGCTTTCATGACCCTCATAGGCATCTTTTCATTGATTCCTAGACATTCATAGCCTTCCAAACCTAATCATAACTGAGCTTGACTCCTCTTTTCATGATAGATCCATCCCCCTAGGTCCTGTTAGATTAGGATTATAGATCCCAACTTGGACTATAGCACTAAACCCTAGGGTGTCCCCTTTTTGGTTCTCTTGTCCAATCACCTTTTGAGCCTAAATTATCATTTTTCCTTGATTCCTCTTCTTCATTGTGTTGTCCTATGATGATTGCATTTAACCCATAACCAATAGATCCCTATAAAATCCCATTCAAAGTTCATTTTGAAAGGGTTGGCAAATATAACAAAGCAAGAAAGACTACTCAAGCATATTTACCTATTCTTTATATACAACCATTCAATACTATTTTTAGTTTATTCAAATCCTTACATTAGTCCCTAGTCATCTCAAGCACACCTAGTTTAGCATTTTTTATATTCATACACACTATTGCACAAAGCATAATAAAGTGGGAGAACTACATATGGCTTGATCCCTCTTCAAAGTATTGGTATGTAGGCAGCATGCCAACACAAGGGGTGTGGAAATAAATTCAATGAATTTTACACACACTAACCCCCCCTTTTTTTCTCAAAGTTGGTCAAAGCACAATGGAGTCTAGGGTTTAAAGACAAAATAAGATTTGTAGGGAGATATATACACTTATAGATATCAAAAGTTCATAGGTAGGGTCACACAGGCCAAGCAAACAAAACCCAAAAAACTCATATCTTTAGGACAATAGTGGTAGAGGTGGACTATAGTGCTAGATATTAGGGTGTGTTATTTTTGATGCTCCTATCCTTTCACTGAACAAAGGCTAGATCCTAATTTATGATAGTTTCTTAGTCCTACATAGTGAATTATAACCTATGTCTTAGTCATATCAGTTAGTTTCTAGCTAAGTCTTATTTTCTTACCCTTATTACCTTTTTTTTTAAAGTTCAAGTTGCAATCAAATTATACAAATTAGTAGCTTAATTATTGCACATTTATTTACTAATTTTACTACTCAAACCCTTGAAATAAACTAGTAATAATACTCTAATATTCTGAAAATTGTTAAATCAAATACCTAATGCCACCCACACCCAACTCCTGAGTAAAATGGTGTGAATCCTGATACAAGTGGGCTAGTATAATGCAACCCCATGAGTATACAGTCCTATGTTCTTTTATATACTACATAATCCCATGCATCTTGTATGAAATAGATACACCACTATCATCCACAACATTGAATGAATCTAGTAATACTATAAGAAACTTTCACAACTACAGAATATTAACTATAATAACCATCGATAACAAAACATCACTATAACTCCTTTGATGATGAGTCCCCATGGGTATGCCTAAAAAGTACCTAGAATCCAAATCCATAGCTTTATCTCTAGTAGCCTCCTATAATATAGCATGTTAACTAGTAATGGGCATTCTTAGTATCCTATACGTATCCTCCATAATCATAGTTATCTCCTCAATGGGAAACCAAAATGTATAGGTATTGGCATTTCACCACTCACACAAATTATTCATTATATGGAAATCCCAGGGCATCAATACAAGTGATTCCACATAACCCAAACCATACCTATCAATCACTATATCATCATTTGTCAGGGGTAGTTCACATAAAAAATCAATTATCCAACCACTATGAAATTCCCTCATGCATATATCTACCTATAAAACATATAAAAATTTGACATTAGCATCTCCAAGTGACATACAAACATGAGAAAATAATCATTAAATACAAATTAGAATCATAAATTATAATTTTCCCTCCATCAAACACTAGCATTGCTATCAGGATAATAGTGTTACCATTGGATGGTAGTGTGACAACCTCGGATACTAGTATGGTCCTTGGGACACTACCATGAACCTCCTAAAAAGGGCCATAAACTACCAATTTTTTTCTAAAAATGATTAAAAAAGCAATAAATATTTAAAAACATAAAAAATTATAGGTTCTTTACTAAGGTAACCTCCTCCTTGCCCTAGATGAGCACCTCTACCTCCTCATAGTGGTTCACATTCATCCTTTGTCTCCTCAGCATATTCCTTAGCTTAGAGCAAAAATTTCTCTCAAGTTAATTGATTCAAATGATTCTCAAAACTAACCAACCAATCTATTTAAAACCATGTTTTAAAAATGCCACCTGCCTAAGGTTGACCTTGTGTATATATTTCATCAACTAATACCAAATTCTTCCAAATGTGATATCTCAATAATCGTAACTCTAATTTTAAATATATTTCTTATGAATGGGATTCGATGATGGAATCCCTTGCACCATACAAATTACACTACTATCCCAATCAATTTGACTCTTCAAAATGATAAAACCTATATTTCCTTAACAAACTCACTCTAGGACACAAGCCTATATTGGTCCCAGTTTCCAAACAATTCTCATACAGCCATCAAAATAATATATCTTATGCTCACATTATCCATGTTAACTATCTCTAACATTCTTACCAGCATCACTTTTGGTTTGACACCCTTTCACAGTCTCATATCTCTCACCAAAAGGGGGCATACATACACCATTCACATTAATATTGCCTTATTTAGATACGTAATTTGACCTACACTTAGATTTCTAATTTTAGACACATAAGTTGGCTCAAATGTCTAGATACACAAGTTGACACATATTTTTTGATATATAGGTTGACATAGATGTTTAGATACACAGGTTGACATAGATGTTTAGATACATAGGTTTTCTCAAATATTTAGATACATAGGTTGACATAAATGTTTAGATACATAATTTAACATAGATGTTTAGGTACGTAGGTTGGCTCAAATTTTTACACACACAGGTTGACTCAGATTTAGTAGGTTCCATGATCTTGTTAGATGTTGGTTCATATTCTCAAACTTTACATAAGGTTTAGACATATTTTTATACTTAGATTATAAATATGGGGGCACATACATGGTACATCATCCCTATATGGACTTAGTTTTATGCATAGAGTACATAGTTACATTACTCAAATAACAGGTTTGAGGGCATGGTGTAGGTAATGTGTCTTTGATCCCACAAAATTTCACTAGGTTATACAAATGGAATGGAAAATTATACCATTATCTATGTTTTAATTAATATATTACACTTATATTGTCACCATGATGTCATTATTATTTCACCAGGTTGGATCATATGTCATCTATAGTAGTTGATCTATAGTTGTCACCAAACCCAAAGTACGAAGGCCAAGTGATAGTTTTGACCTTCGATCAAATTACTTCTCAGACTCAATTCACATACTAGAGTGGGGGCAAGTAGGTCTTATTTATCCACATTTATAAATACTTATTAGAATTAATTCACATACCAGAGTGGGGGAAAGTAAGTCTTGTTTCTCCACATTAACAGATATTTCTTAGACTCAATTCACATACTGAAGTGGGGGAAATAAGGATTATTTTTCCACATTTATAGATATTCCTTGGACTCAATTCATATACCAGGATAGGTGAAAAATAGGTTTTTTCCCCTCATAATTAAGTTTATTACTCATATTTAGTACTTGGGGCATCCACATCATGGATTCCCTCTTTATAGACAGGATTCTAGATCATGTCCACTTCTCTAGCCAAGAAGTGGGTCAGGCCTAGAGCACATCCATCCTCCACATGGATTCATCACACATGTAAGTACAGGTATGAATTTTTTTTTTCATTTTACTCTATAACTTCCATTTCATTACATTATTAAAATAAAAGGGGGGCAAATGTACACACCTTAATTTGGTCAAGTAAATAGAAGTACTATGTCTTTTGTTGATCTTTCACAAGAAGGTCTTAATGATGGATGTGAGTCTTATTCATAAGTCATTTTAGTCTTTTGATCTTTATTATGACCTATTTTTTCTATTCTATACACCCCAAGTGGTCTTATGTCATCATATCCTAGTTATAGGGCCCCTCTAACCTATTTACCACATTCTTTGCTCAGTTTTGTGGTCTTAAGACACTAGCGTGATCTTTGATGCTAGCACAATGTGCTAGTGTCCACTTCATCCAACAGTCACTCTTTCAACATGTTTTGGTTCCTTACCCTTCCTTGAGTCCCCTCTTATGATTTTATCTTTCTCTTGTGCCTTGTTGGCCAATAAACAAGGGTCTCACATCTAAATTAAAGTTCCTTATATGTAAAGAGCCTCAAAAGGAATTTTACATCTAGCACTTACTATTTTGGAACATAATTACATAAAATCAATCAATAATATAGCTCAAAATTTTGTATATTACTCAAATATCACACATAAATTTGCATGTTGATCAAAGAAGGGCCTAAGCTAAAGTCATTCTAACATACAGTGTGCATTGATTATGCAGTTCCCTAAGGGAGAATTGCATCTGATCTGAGACCCCTATCATTAGGGTTAATGTAAGTAGTGTTTAGGATAGCATGGATTTTTATTGTGTGATTATAATATCCTACAATCCATCTTTTCCCTTCCTTTTGAACTTTATCTTGTTGTTGTTTCATGGGTATAGGTGTTCATTAGGGTTTCAGAGAAGAATCAATAAAATAGTGACATAGACAGATGATCAGATGATCTTGAACACACCTATAAGTTCCTGAAATCCTCTAACAACATCCCTAAAATTCTTAGGGTTTCTCTCTATAATAGGACACTATCATAGTACCTTGGACACTAACACAGTGCATTACTAGCCCTCTACCTGCGTTATTATCCAAAGTTTCTAACCCTAGTTCTAAAATAAAAGACTTCAAACTGATTCCCAAGCCTATTCAATCCTTCTTGTCATCTAGAGACTCTTGTTTCACTCTAAATAAGTGGATTTCTTGATTGTATTTGCATTTTGATTAAATCAATTTTGTATATCTATTTTTATTCACCCTATACCAACCCTTTAACATCCTAGGTTTTACATTTGTTATGTCTTAAATAGTTAAAATAGTTTTTTATAAACTACATTAAAAAAAAATTGGATAATCCAATATACTTATTACGTAAACTATACACAAATATTGGTTTGGGCAGGAAGGTAAGCATTTTTTGTATGAGGTATTTCTAGGGTGTGAGGAATAAAAACAAGTTTGAGAGCTTTTATAAATCTGAATATAACCTGATATTCCAACATTTTCTCATGTGGGAATTTTTGGAAGATACATTATTAGTCCTTTCAGAAGCCACAATACTATCAGGAACATAATATTATTTTTTCTTATAGACACAAAGTGTTGAATTTTATTTTTATAAAGAGACCAATTTTTACATAAACTAGATGTAAACCCACATAAAAATTTTGATGAATTTATAAGGGATAAGTTGTGGCATGCCACAACTTATAAATATGTCATTAAGAGTTGTATGTGGTCTATTTGTTCTTCCCCCTATTAGTGAGCCTCCTCCTCCCATCCATAACACTAGATTCACTTCTGAGATTGCATATAAATATTTATTAACTATCATATGTCTTACATAGATTCTAATATTTTAAGGCTTGAAAATGGCCTCTTTATTAAGAGGTGGAGTTGGCATGAGAATCTCCTAATCCACTCTTAGAGCTAGGTCTTCTAGGTTTTTGTAACATTAGGGTTGAACTCCTCACTAGTGTAGCACATGCCATAGTAGATTCCCTCGTCCCATTTCTCCATTATCTAAGATTTAGGAGTTATTATTGATCTTGATGAGTTTTTTTCACCTTCCCAATTACATAACCAATAATAGTAGGTATAGGGGCCCCAGAGTTATTAAATTCAAGAAAATTTTAGTTAGTTCAATATACATGTCTATAAGAAAAAAAAAAGATTGATATCTGCATTTGATTAGAGCTACAAACTGGTTCTTGGGCACAATCAAGGAGGGTAGACCCCAAAAACTATTAAACCAATATAAACAACTACCATCAACCACTGAAATCACTAAGTCAACTTAAATGACCAAATCCTATTTATAAATGCCCTGTGAGATTTGAACTTGGGTGGGGTTGGGCACAACCAACCCACTTTACCAACCCTTATACATATCATTGGTTGTCTAAAAGAAATGTTAATTCAAGTCAATTTTATAATTATTTTGATCTTTGTTTGTAAATAGGTCATGGTTGAGTCACTATCTAAGTAGAAGCAATAAATCTAGCGAGGCACATTATCAGCACTTGAATTTGGGGAGTCTTTCTTGGTATGAAGTTTAATTTAAATTTCTAATTTAAATTTTTTTGTACATTTAATTTGTTTTGAATTAATTTATTTATTAACAACTTCTTATCAATTTCAATTATGCAAGGTGTCCTTGATATTCTCTTAGTGCATCCATTCTCATCACATTTTTTAAGTTCACAAAATAACATCCTAGGTGATGCATGCAAGTAACTATGAAATAATATTAAGTTTACAATTATTTTATTCTTTACAACATGTGTGGAATATTAATTTTAAATAACCTAACATGAAAGGTATGATGTGAATGTAGGATCTTGTAGCTATGACACATTATTATGAATTATCTTACCATCATTATCTTGGTTTCTTGTTTACTCCTCCTTCTCTTGGTTTGATTGTTCCATCTTCTACTGAAATGCCTCCTTCTATTGAACCTTCATCATCTCGATGAAGAGGGGAGATGATAATCCTACTACATCTCAAAGGATGAAAAGGAACATTTTTTGTGATTTATAGGATTCATAAGCTTAGTTATATATTATATATTTAGTTTTATGGTCATGTTATTATTGTTATGTATTAGCATAGCATTGTAAATATGTCAATGTATATATTTCACTCTATGTGTGTTCTATACTTGTGTAAAATTTCATCATATAATTTTCATTAACATACAAGACAACATTGCATTGAATGTAAATATAAATATAATACACATTAAATCAATATAAGGTAGAAAATGGGAAACACACACACACACACACACACACACACACACACACACATATTTTCCATCTCATATTTTATATTTCTTTAATGTGTATTATATTTATATTTATATTAAATGTGATGTTTTTTTAATGTTAATGAAAATTAGAGGATGAAAATTTAGTATCACGCCCTAAGTATGTTTCTTTGTTAGAAAATTCAAAATGAGTGCAAACATTTCTTTTCTAATTTACTTTTGGTATTAATAACATTTCTTTCCTCATGTATTTTTGGTAATAATCACAATGCTCACAAGCACCATAAGAATTTTTTATTAGGAGGAGTAGCAGTGAATTTACCTAACCACTTTAGGATTCTCACCCTCTACATATTTCTCAATTGGAAAATTTTTTGGTCCATGTAATGCCTTACGAGTCACCCTTGTCTTGTAATTTTGACCAATCTAGGATTAACCAAATTACAACACAAACATGTATTTGTATTAGGTATTTGAAGGCTTTCATGATTAATTTTCATCATAATGTTGATTCTTATGGGATTTTTCTTTTGCATGAAATTAAGTCATCTCAAACTAACATACATGAGATTTCATTACCCTAATGTCATTTTATTTATTCATGTGTCTTTGGTAGTAAACATAAGACATGGATCACATTTAACACACAAGTAGAATTGTAAGCATTTTTTAGTAGGGGTGAGGAATGGTGAATTTACCCAACCACTTTTGGATTCTCACCCTCTATCCTCTTTCTCCATTATTAAATCCTTTGGTGTGTGTAATGTCAATTATAAGCCACCCTCGTCTCTCAATTCTTACCAATGTGGGATTAACCCAATTATAATTCCATCATGTATTTGTAATAGGTAATTATAGTCTTTCATGATAAATTTTCATTATAAGTGAATATTAATCTGACCTCCATGAGAAGTCATCTCCTTAATGGCATTTATTTTCACATGTATTTTTCATTATAATTACAATCCAGGGGGAACCACTTAACACAAAACTAGGTCATAAGAATTTGTTAGTAGGGGAAAGGAATGGTGAATTAATTCCTGATAACTTATTTCTCATTTCCAAATATTTTTCCATGTGTAATGTCATGTATAATTCACCCTTGTCACACAATTCTTACTAGTGTTATATTAATTTGATTACAATGCAATCATGTATTTATATAATGTAGTTGAATGATTCAATGAAATTTTTTTACTATAAGTAATCTCAAGCTGACCTCCATGACAAGTCATATCCCCAATGACATTTATTTCCTCTTGTATTTTTGGTAGTAATCACAAGCCATGGGAACCCACTTAGCACACAACTATTATAATAAAGTTTTAGTATGGGTGAGGAATAATGAACTAATGCCTTCTAATTCAACAATAGCATTTTTTATCCATTGGAAAGTTTGTGCATGTAATGCCTTATAAATCACTCTTCTCTTTCAATTATTACCAATGTTGGATTAACCCAATTACTATGCAATCATGTCATTCCTTACAAGAACACAACACCATATGCATTTATTAGTAGGCACTGCAAGCTTCTAAGATTGTTGTTAACTTAGAATCTAAGAATTAGAAGTGCCATAATAATTTGAATATAAAATCACCCTAATAATACTAAGAAATTATGGAGGCATTATTTGGCATCCCATATTTGGAGCAATGGTTGGATTTCAAGCATGAAGATCTAGAGATGGAGAGAAAGATAAAGTTATATTTTTTGTATAAAGAAGAACATTCTTGATGCTAAAATTGGTATTCAATTTCATAACCATGCATATTTTAAGACTTAAAACATGGTCTTGATAATTATTCAGCATCCCTAATGTGGTGGCACTTTCATTTTTCAGCTAGGAATACCCATAGGTGGAGATTTCTAATTGTGTCTTGAATGTTCAAAACATTTATTGTCAATGTTTTTGTATGCTAGACCAGTATTGAAAACACATACTTGGGTGGATTTCAAGGTTCTTGTCATAGGAAAATACGTAATTTTCCTATCCTAATGCATTGGAAGTGATGAATTTACAAGTGGAGGTCCCAGAATTATAAATTACTATGGGAGGAAATAACCTTATCTCTTAAAGACAAAAAAATGCATTTTATAACTAATTAATAAATAATTTACCTTTGTCTTGTATCCTATGTTTTATCAAATTTATATATGGTGTAAGTAGAATAATTTTACATGCGTTAAGCAAGTCAAAGAATAATAGTGTGTCTCATGTTTTGGCATAAAGAGGCCACATACACTTCCAATCTCATCTCAAAATTTATTTAGTTTGGTTCATTTATATTAATCAAAAAAACGTGTTTAAGATTATATATATGAATATGTAGTGCGTACACATTTTTCCAAAATTTTAAAAAATCATTAAGTAATTTATAAGATTCATTTTTTTATTTTTATTTTATTTTATTATTTTCCTAGTTGGTCACATTATTATTACCTAAAATTTCTTTCGCTTCAACTATATGACTCACTGTTTATGTTTTACACATGTTTGAATATTTCCTAAAAACTACTTTTTATATAGAAAAGGTCTTTATTGAGGCTAGAACAAGTATTTCATCTCATAATCAGATGTATTTGGAAGATGATAAGGTGTTTCTAATCATTAATCAACATCCCTTACATGGTTTTACTACTATGTTTCAGCAAAGAAGACCCATCGGTGGAGATCTACAACTGAGCCTTGAATGCTGACAACATTTTTTGTCAATGTTTCTGCATGTTGGACTAGTATGGAAAACATGTATCTAGGAAAAATATTAGGTCATGTTAGTGGGAACATATGTATTTTTACTATCTTCATGTGTTTTAATTAGCACATTTCCAATTCCTAAAATCTTAAATGTCTAGTGGACGCAACAAACTTGCCCCTTGACTACATAAAAAAGGCATTTTAGGACTAATTACTAAATCATATACCACAAATTTATTTAATATTTTTATCAATTTGATTTTTGATGTAATTAGAGTATTTTTACATGTACTTGGTAGTTATTTTGGTTTGACTAGATACTTTCAATTTCTATTTTTATGTGTGTGTGAATGTTTCCTTAAAAAATGGTTTTTTAATAGAGAAGGATGTTCTTGAGGTCAAAAAAGGTAGGTCATATCATAACCAACCATAGTCAAAGTCTAATGATGTGTTCCAAATATTTATTTTACATCTTTCAGATGGTCTCACTACTATTTTTTAGCCATGAATAGTTTGAGGTGGAGATATCCTATTGTACCTTCAATGTTGATAAAATTTGTTGTCAATGTTTTTTCTTGTCAGACTAGTAAAGAACATGAATTTGGGTTTATTTCAAGGTCATGGTCAGGACACATAAGTAAATTTATTATTCTAACATGCTTAAGTGAAAAATTTTGAAGTGGAGATCCTATAAATAAAATTGTCTATTGGAGGCATCAAACTTATCTCTTTTATGCATAAAAGTGGAGTTTTAGGACTGATTACTAAATCAACTCCCATGGATTTGTCTCTTATTTTTTATCGACATACTCTAGGCTATAATTAGAGTATTTTTACATGTGCTTGAGGTTTATCTGGTTCAACTATATGATGTATGGTTTCTATTTTATCTGTGTTTTAAGTTCACCTCAAAAACTATTATCTTTTTTAAAAGAGAAGGATGTTCTTGAGGATACATCATATAGTCTATATCATAACCAAGAATATTCAGAGGCTAATAACATGATCATAAGAATTATTAAGCATAAAAAATGTGTCTTTGTTTCCATTTTTAGATTGAAAATGATTAAAATTGGAGATCTCGAAATTCAACTTCAATGTTGATGACATTCGTTGATGTTTTTTGCATGTCAAGAACATTGATGACATTATTAAGAAAAAAACACATCTTATTTTTGTTTAAAGAAGGTAAAATTATCTAATTATAGGAATAACCTTATGAATGTAGAATCCATAGTATACCAACTAAAATTGAAAATATTAATGTTAGTATGTAGTATTTGACTAAATAAAAAGAACAATAAGTTGTAAACAAAACTAAATTTACAAATATAAGAATGTACTAACCTAAGTTATCAGTCAATCACATATTATAGGTCATATAAAATATTCATATTTCTAATTATTTATTCATGATATATGTTTTTAAGTGTTGGCAACACCTTCCTCTTTATCTTGGAAACATACATAATAAATTAAACATTTATAGCAACATGTTCTATGTGTGAAATTCTTCTTTTTTATCTCAAGTCCTCAAAAGTTGGAAATCCAATTTTTAAGTATTAATTAGGTAATTAGCTAAGTGCATGTTAAAACTAATGACCATTTTATATAGGTAAATCTATCTCCATATGTATTAGTTCTTTTTCCCCTTCACATAACATGCTAGCAAATAGTCATAATTCTCAATATTTCCTTTAGGGGCAACAACATCATAAACATGTCTAGGTTTGAAAATAATGGATATGTTATCATAGTCTAGATAGGTTTTCATTTTGTCATCATGAAATGCTTGAAGTAGTTTAGTAGGTCTTAGGGCACATGGACACCAATAATCAACCCTCTATGGATTATTTTAATGATCCCAATCCCATGCCATTCAACTTCCACAAAACATGTCAATTATTTTGTCCAAACATTCCACACACTTGCATTTGAGCTATTAAATGAATGCATTTTTATGGATTCAATAACTATGTCACATTTTATTTTATATCCCAGATTTTCTTCCTTTACCAACTAAAACAATCTCCAAATATCTAAATTTTATTCAACTTATTATGCTAAGTCATGTTTACATAAACATATAATAGAATTTACATCCATGAAATCAATGGCACCATGAATATTCCTATTTTATTTCACCAAGGCTCTCTTAACACACACTTATTCTATCATGCTCTAATTTTACATATCCTACCCCAATGAAACTCTATATATGAAGAACTTTTTACTCTGCATGTGTTAAACTAAGCTATTATAATATTTTAGAATTCTTAACGGTCACATAAAATTATCTGACTAAATAAAATTTTGATACATTGTAATTTATTTTTCCTTCAAAAAAATATAGAATTTTCTAAAATATAGTAAATTAACTCTTTATAATGTAAAAAAACATAGCTCAGGTATAAAATATAGTCCCTTAGAATTTTTTTCTTCTTCTGTATGGTTAGACGTATACCTAAATAATTTGAAAAAAAATGGCAATCTAAATAGAATTATTTTATTTTGATTGAACTTCATTCTAGGGTTGTAATGTATAATTATTTAAAAACTCAACAATAACAAATATTTTACCCATAGGAAACATTTTCATCTATATATAGAAATGTTTTAAACCTAATAATATCTTCGCATGTGCATTGCATATTTTTACACTAATTTTTTCTTAAAATATGTAATGAAATCTGATACATTGACTCCCTTTTCCACCAATCACACCCTGATCCTTCTTTTCAACTATTTAATAGGTACTTAAATAATCTATACTTTTTTTTCGAGTAACTATCTCCAAAATTCATGAGAATCATGATCATGAAATCATGGATTCAAATCTTCCAATCCAATGCATAAAATACATTTTTGGTTTAAGAAATATTGGATAAAAATTTAATGGCCCTCAAAGCTTTCACAAAAAAATTAGCATGCAAATATATAATAGGCGACTTAGGTGGATTTATCACCCCACACTCCTGCAACATCATGGTAATATACAAATTATAACTTATATGATAGAAAAAACTCGTGATACATGGAAAATTCAACATGATTATTAAAAAAACATGTCATGCAAATAGTAAGAGGCACATAGTACCAAGGTTTGAAAGACTCAAATTAACTTTCATTAATATTTAAACTTAAATGCATATCACAAAATCTATTATATAATTATGTTTGGATATATTTGAAAAAGTGTTTTACATGGGGCATGGTGTTTTCTAAATTTTAAGACATCTTTAACATTTAGATACCCTAGTGTTTCTGTGCCAAAAATATTATATTAAACCCTTAGTGGTGAAATTATATTTTTATTACAATGTGGAAGGCTACCACTAAAATATCAACAATATTTTACATTAGGATCAACAAACCTTGCTCTTGTTACAAAAACTCTAGAGAGTGATTTCTTATTTATGTTAATATCAATAATATTTTTTCCTATAACTTGATGTTTTGTTGAAAAGATAAAATAGAAGTAATAATTGCTCTACTTGTATTTTTATCTTTGTTTTGATTACCTTTCTCAACATAATTAATTGCTTTGCTAAGATTTTCCATAATAGTAGTATTCCAATCACTTACATTACTTATCATTATTATTAACTTTCTCATTTTATACATTCTAAACAATTGAACAATTGTTTAATATTATTTTAGATTTAGTGGTCTAAAGAAGCCAAAACATTGAGACTAATTAAAATTGAATAATTTATGTATAAATTAAGTAAATCTAACTATAACACCATAGTATGAATAGTTTATTATAATTTACTATTTATGGTAATAAACTATAATATCTTTTGCTTGGCTTGTTTAGGCTTTACTTTGGTCTATGTCAATATACAGTCATTAGAAAGGCTCTGCAAGGGCTCTTTGTTGACTTAGATCAAGAAAAATATTGTGAAACTTAGTAGGATGAGTCCCATACTACTTGGATGCCTATGGTAACCATAATCATCTACATCTTAAAATATTTTTAAAGGATACCTATTATAATATTAGTAGTTTGGATCATCGAAGATGTGTCTTTATGTCTACAAGTGGCTCATATTTATTTGGTTATCTTTGGACCTGTGTAGATAAATTTTTTTCCTTCTCTTTGCCTCAAAACCCAATCTTACACCCATGAGACCAATGTGATATAAAAAGGGGGTTATAATGGATGAATTAAAATAACACCCCCCCCTGCCATACTGAGTGGTTGAGTGTTGCCTACATCACCAACACTTTTATAAGGTTCAAATTGTGCATAGTTCTCCCACCTAGTTGTGTTTGTGATATTGGTGTAATAATAACATGTTTTGCAATCATGTGTATGACTTTAAACACTCAAAAATATTTGAATTTAATGTTGTAATGGTATTAATACTTGGCTCAATGACCTATCCTTTAAGTGGTTTTGGATTTATGAATTTAATTAGTTCCTTTCAATGTGAAAATGTAGTTTTAATGATAGATAGGTGTTTTCAAGATAGGTGATGTATAAGATTAGGATTATGCATGATCTACTTATACATCTAATTTTTTGGGTAATTTCTATCTGAATCTACATGTGAAGCATAAGACTAACATTATGAAGGATTTAAATATGTTAAAATAATTTTTAAAGGGTGTGTAGATGATTTAAGCCAAGGCATATGATTTTTTAACCAAATCCATTTGATTATGGTCGTAACCATCCATATAATAGGTAATAGTGATTTGAGATTAGGGGATACTCTGAGTAAGATGATAAGTTATTTAGAAAGAGCTTAGGGAAATTCGATGTATCAATAACAAAAAAATTAGAAATCCAAATCAATATATAAGAGAATGGTTAGGAAAGAGTGTGATCAAGATTCAATGGTGTACGCACAAGTCATGTATACTAAATTTTGGTCAAAAAATCACATTGTCAAGTTCATAATAGCAAATATGAGTTTATACATTCTCCCCCATTTTATCCTAGTAATGTAAGTGCTAGATTAAAAGGGAAAGATCGTATCTATAACCATGGTGGATATGTTCATGTAAGTGTTGAGTGTTGAGCTTTGACCATGAAAAACTTACAATGAAATATTTAGAAATTAGTTTTCAATTATGATATTAAATATAAATTAAAAACATTTAACATACTTAAAATTTAAATAAAAATAAACAAATAAACATACATGTATACGTGTGTGTGTGTGTGTGTGTGTGTGTGTGTGTGTGTGTGTGTGTGTGTGTGTGTGTGTGTGTGTGTGTGTGTGTGTGTGTGTGTGTGTGTGTGTGTGTGTACAAAGTTTTCTTCTAGAGATATTGGATAATGGGGTGATCATTCCACTTGGATATGTTAACATTAAAACCATGGATATAGCTTAATATGCACCAAACTCATTGGATACATGGAGAAGTGTTTAGAGATTAAGTCACACAAAATTTAAACCACACTACTCTTTATAAAATTTATGAGAATGGAACACAAATGAGTACCAATGTATATCTAAGTATCTTAAGTATCTAAGTCTAAGTAATTTAAATCAGCAACTGTAGACAAATTTTATGACTCAAAGTCTAAGTAATGCTTAAGTAGAGATAATAATTCTAAGTCAATTCAAATAAATATGAGTATATAATGACATAGTATACCATTACATCTGATAATCTATGTAATTTGAGTCATAAAATTTGTACCAAAATATCATAATATCTACAATCTATCAACATATGCTACATAATGGCCCCAATTTGATAACCTTTATAATATGAGTCATGTGATCTATGTAATAATATCATATATATTTTTAACTTTCAATCATAATAATGTATATTATCTAACATATGCCTTCAATCTCTATGAAAATTATGATAATTTGAGTAACTATGCCCAAAATATGATTTTTTATGTAAAGGAATTAGTCTCTAAGATAATTCCACCGTGTATACCCCATTTTGGAGGAAAGGAATGTAGTATTCTAATTACTCATCTCTAAATAAATAAGTTATACACATCACATGTTTTATATAAAATATGTAAGCTTGTAAAACATAATAACATGAGTACCTTATTTCATCATAATAATATTAGATCATCTAGGCATATATGAAACATGTATCCTAAGACATACAAGTTTCATCTCAAGCATATATACCAATAAGGCATGCAGTAAACATTCAACATAAAAATGATCATATAAATATGGAGTAATAACTATGCATGATATAAATCATGGAACCACAAACAAGTAGAATAATGTAAGAAATGGATCATGACATCATAAGCTAAACAAACAATCTTAGATGTATCCACACATAGAAAATAGATTCATAGATTCACATGCAATGTTATGGAAATGACTCACACAATAAATCATAGATATACGCATGATAACACAATTTTTCACACATAGTAAAAATCACATAAATAAAAATCAATTTCATGTGGGGTTAGACTCACAAATAGAACAAGAAATGTCACATAGATTTATATTCAATATAGGAAAAACAATGTCACATAAATTCAAAGTCAAACATAAAATGAGTGATAAAATGAACACACAATGCCACAGAGAGAAATATTAAATCATATAAAGATGCATAATTTAATACACACTCACAAATCACATCATATGACACATAGCAATAAAAATCATGCATAGAGTAAGCAAAGCTAATTCACACAATCAATGTATGTCATCATCACATATACAAAAGTATAACATCTATATAAATAGTACTCTAAGTAGTATGAATAGAAAAAATTCATATAATCAGTGTAAAATAAATTAATGATCAATGGAATGGTCAGAAAAACTTGTAACTTGTGTAAGTGTATAAAGATGTCCCTAGTGTAGGAAATTTAGCCTTTTGGTGTAGGGATGTCTTGCATATAAATGTTCATTTCATATGTGACATGTATGTCCTACATTTCACTCATGTTTACAATAAAATTCATGTGCATAGAATAACTAGATATATAATCTACCATATGTGATAAATCATATAAAATCATGTAAATGAGCAACATATGCCATGCATAAGTCTTAGGTTTTTATTTATTTGAATATTTTTATTTTTTTGTATTTTTTTAACTTTTTATTTTTAATTATATTTTTGATAACCAATGTCCCCATCAAAGGGATCCTTTGATGTAGGTCCTAATTCAATTGTGGTGAATGCTAACCAATGTGGTAGTAGTAAGACATGTATCTGTATCAGAAACTGATAAATGATTCCATGATATGACATATCCATCATCATATATACCATATGATCCTATGCATATTATGTAATTGTAATAACCATAGTATCCTATGGAATGTTTTGTATAGTATGAGAGTGTGCATTTGTTCATTTTGAAACCATTTTCAAAGTAAACAATATAGTCTAAGCCCCCAAATCATGAACTGACATATTTATATTTACAAACTCAATAATATGATCATCTATCAAATCTTGTGTCTTATGTCACAAAGTATTGCATCTATTAGTTGAATGTCTTGAACATCTATAATAATCATAGTATGGTTTATTATTGAATCCCTTATATGATTTAGTATTCATATCAACCTATCTTTATGATGGATAAATATGAGGTTATAATTGAATAAATTTTGAAGTGTCTTATGATGAGGTTGAGGTAACCATGAAAGTTGCCACCTTTGAGGAACTAATAAAACAAGCTTATTAGTATGCTATGATATTGCATTATTTTTTACCATTTATTTATATTATAGATATTTTAATATGATAATGAATTGATTTTTAAATTTGTGAATGTGTGGTCGTAATGTCCAATAATTATTTTTTTGATGTCCAGTTATTCCATGGTATGAATAGTATGGTTTCCCTTCTTGATATTGTGATTGATCATTTCCTCTATGTTGATTAGTAGGTAAAGTAAACAAATTATTATCAATTAATGTCCATATTATAATTTAAAAAATTATCTTATGCCTATGTAATCTATAATATTATAGTCAATTTTATATTCATGAGTTCTACATTGTTTATTAAGTCTATCATAAATTATGTATGTACACTTTTGATGCATTCTGAAATGTGTTATACCTCTTTTTATATATGTATGCTTTATTTTCAAAATTATTAATTCAATGGAGTTCTTATCATTTAATTATATTATTATGAAATTATATTTCAACAATTATTTTCACTTTTATCCTTAGAAGTGTCTAAGGCGTGTGTCTTTCCCTTATCCACTTTCATATATCTTACTTTCTTACAATCATATATGTATTCTCTTAGACTAATGGGTTTAAAATTTAGATGAAATAAATATTCATCTATGTTATCTAGGATGTCATTCTTATCATCATCATTATATTCTTCCTTGAAATTCTAATTTGGATCCTTTGAGTTGATTTTTAAGAAAAGATATGTTATTTTATCTTATTGTATGTCTTTTATTATCTTTTGTTGGCTTGATTTGTGTATATTTGGTTCTTTTTCAATAATTTTTCTTGAATCACTAATTAAATTTTTATATATCCACTCTGCTAGTATGGAGATATTATATTAGCTAAAAAGCATAATATTGTGGCCTATATCCATCACTACATTATATGACTTTAAATTATTTAAAAGGTTTATTGTTTATAGGACATGTGCATAAACATCCATTATGGATCAGTTTTATGCACTGATGTAAATTATATGATACAAATTAGACTACATGTATCGATGGTCTACCTAATAATGGGCTATAGTGTAAACAGAGTATAGAGTATAGAGTATAATATGGCCCACTATGATATCCTAAGAAATTGATCCTAGCAATTAGTGAGGAATATTTTCAAAACCTATGATATTTTTATCTGATTTCTAAAAAAAATCTATATGCACACCCAATGTTTTATAAAATATGATATTGCATATGTTTTATCCAAAGCTATCTATCAAAACCTATTTGAATTCTATATTTTTAATTCTAACTTGAATATACAAATGGAGATTTTTATTCATTGTGTGTTGAGTAGGCAAGTCATAATTTTATAAATATATCAAGTCTTCATTATTCTTAAATGCATTGACTATGGATGTAAAATAGGTCAGTCTTGAATCATTTGGTATAACTTTGTAATGCAACATTGCATATAAATTTTCCTTTTAGATAGTTGACTTCTTGATTTACTCCAATATGGGTATCTTAGATTTGGTATTCTTTAATCAATATATTTATTACAATTTATTATTAATGGAAATGACCTAGGAGATAAGGTATTAATCTTGTTCAAGATATGTTCTAGTCTATCATAGTGTAAAATCATCAAAAAGACTCTCCAAGGATTTTGTGTTGACTCGGATTAGGAAAAAGATTATTTAACTTAATAGAATGAGTTTGGTACTACTAGAAACCTATGGAAATCAAATTCATTTGCATTTTTTTCAATTCTTCCATAAGACCTAGACTGGATATTAATAATTTGATTTTTTTTCTTATGGCTAAAAGTGGCTCCCATGTATTTTGATATCTTCAAAACTATGCATATAACATTATTTTCCTTCTATTTTCCTTAAATCGCTATCTTGCACTCTTGATACTAATTTTGACATAAAAATAAAATTTGATGGGATGTGTTGACCTAACCCTAACCAACCCTAGTTGAGTGGTTAAGTACTTCCTAAATCTCCAAAACTTTGAAGAAGTCTCAAACTACACATACATATCCAACATAGCTCTCTATGTGCAATCATTGTAATACTGGCATGTTGTGAAATCTGGTATATGTCTATCAATGCTTTAAATCATATGATTTTGACCTTGCAATGCTATCTAGACTTGGCTTAGGGCCTTCTCCGTTCAGGGGTTTTAAATTTGAAAACTTTAGGGAAGTTCCTCTCAATGTATAAACTATTTCTAGTGATAGATATGTGCTAGGTATAATTAAGATTAAGCATGATATGCTTATATAGAAAAATATTTGGGTAATTTTCTTCATAACCAACATGTGAAATGTATGGGCTGACACATAAAAAGGATTTGAATTTGGGAAACACTAGTGGTAATTTGAAGTAAGAAAAGGGCCTTATTGTAATTTTTATTCCCAAGTTAACTGATATTATTGTCCAATCAAAATTAAGTATTGTATGTTAGCTTATATGTCTACATAAAATATGACAACTAATTTTAAATTTTATTATTTTTAAAATAATGGTATTCTAACCCTTTGAGTTAGCTTAACTCCACCTTTTTCTATTATTTGTTGGGATGTATTTTATTCATTTTAGATTTGAATAAAATAACATATAATTTTATATTATTAAATTTTAAGTAGTTTAAAAGTTAACTCAAAAAAAAATTAAATAAAAAACTCAAAAAATAAAAAACTTTGTAAATTTTTTAAAGACTCAAAAAAAATATTGAACACTAAATTAACACATCTATTGATTTTGGGGTTTTAATATTAGTCATAATATTCTAAAAATATCACCCATTTGAAGGGCTAAAAAAGTTTTAAATTCTATTTTTATAATATGTATGAGTGGGCAAAGGATGGGGTCGAGTTCATAAAAAACCCAAACCTAAATTTTATGTCATTTTTACTGTGTTTTTTTTTAACATATCTCTAACAGTGTAGAAGGATTGGATTAAAAAAATAATCAAGGTAGAATAAATATCTTATTTTAACATTAATATTATGTTTCAAGGAAAGAAGTATCAAGTATATTTTTTTATTTTTTATTTTTGTTATGGCCATGGCAGGAGTATTCTATATATTTTTTTGTTAGTAAGACAGAATTCTAAGGAAATAAGTATTAGGGATATTTTTTATTTTTTTCAGTGTGGCCATGGCAATGGTCTACTCTATAAATATTTTTTCCCAATATATGGTCCTGGTAAATTTTAATATAAATGACGGGTGCTGATTTTTCAAAATTATAATTGCATCCAAAATTATTGGTTGAGGATGTAGAGCTAAAATATTTTCAATAATTAACACATAAAATATACTATATATTGTCCATGCCACTTCCTCTAGTAAGTTTGGGTGCTATCTAGATCTTAGGGTTTAATATGTTCTTCACATTGAATTTGGATATGTGTTAAATAAGGTATAATATTTTATAAATGTTAGAAAATAAAAACTATTCAATGGTAAAATTTATTTTTAATTTTTTTGCAATATGTAATGCTCAGTCCATTAGAATTTTGGTTTTTAATTTGTAAATTATTCAATGTTCATAGTGTATAAAACATCTCTTCAACGATAAAATTATAAATTCTATGTCAAGTCATGGAAAGAAAAGACATATATTGGTGTTATTTTTTATCTTATTTTTCAATTTTATGGAAAGCATGGCTCTTCAATGACCTAGAAGAGAGTTAAGAATAGTCATTTTAAGTAATCAGAGATAGGATGAAGGAAATAGGTTCCAATGTCATTGTCTATTGATTCTTGAGTTACTGTGCAACCTTCATCATGTGATCAACACAAGGTCAAACTAAGGCACATGTTCATATTAAATTTCATTGGAAAGGAGTTGTTAGCGGATGTAAATCAAATCAAGGTGGATAAAAAGTAGTAGAGGTAAAATTTACATGTCTATAATATAAAAAATATGGTAATAGAATAATTTTGTAAAAATGTTAGACATCCCAAAAATTGAAAGTAATTATGATTATTAAATTTTTATAAGTGAATAAAATAAGGATTATGTATTTAGGTATTGGATCACAAGGTAATTCTTATACATAATAATTAAATTCTATAGATGGAAATATAATCAGTAGAAGAAATTGGACTTGGATTCTGATTAATTAATATGATGGTGATGGAACACATTTTCCAATAATATCATTTGATGTTAATTTTAATGGGGATCATTTAAAAACATTATTAATGGAAAAACATTGGAAACTATTTGAAGTTAGATAATACTTTGAGATAAAGGAAGAACTTAAACATTTCCTTTTTTGGCACAATAGAATAAAGTAAGTTTTTTCTTGTTAGATTTATTTTATTAGTTCAATTTTTCTTTTTCTATTGTGTTTTATTCCTTGTTTTTGAATCCATACAAAATATTTTTCATATGAAAATCATTTTTTTAGGTTGTATATGGAGAGAATACACAATTCATTGTAAAGATTGTATTATGTTTGCATTGTTAGAAATTAAAGAATGCTAAGAATGCATAATTTTGAATAGATTAAAGCATGTGAAATATCTATGCACATATTTGATGTTTAGGTAAAATTATACCTTTGAGTTCAAATAGAGACTAATGAAACATCTTTTCAGAGTGAGCTAGTTATTTTCTTAAATTATAATATTGAAAAGTTTTCATAACTCTTTCCATGATGTTATGCAAATACTTTCAAAACTATTGAGAATACCTCGAAAAATTAATTTTTATGTGATTGAAATTGAATCTACTTTTCTTACTAAATTTTTACATGTTCTCCATGCTTATAAAAAATATGTTTCCAATGTCACTTTATTGAGTTTTTGGTAGTAACTTAGTTGAGATGAGAAATACATATGTTTTTGATATTACCCTCCTATGCTTACAATGAAATTATAATATGGTGTGATGATTTGAGTATTTTTCGGCTATTTTGATGTTAATTAAGTAGTATGTACATGTGATGAATTATTTCAAAAAGAATCCCATTTGTAAAATTTATTTTTAAGTTGATAATGTTAGGATCAACTTTGTATGCTGAATTTTTTAATCATACAATCATATTACAAAAGCTTAAATATGTAAAACTAAGACAACAATCCTATTCAAAACTTTTGGGACAAGAATAGAAAAATGTTATCCCCACCCTGACTTTTGACATGTGAGAAATAAAATATAAACATGAAAACATACAATTTAGACATGATTGAATTTAAAATATGTTAAATCTTAAATTCTTATATAAAAAAATGTTAAAGTTAGTTTATTGAGTCGAATTATGCAAAAACTGATGGTTTTATGCATGATTCACTGAATATTTAAAAATAAATTACCCTAAATGCTTGAATATCCAAGCATCTCATTAATTCATGCACTCTCTAGGCACAAGCATGAGTGACACTCTACTTAAAAAGGTTAAAATGAGCCATGTTTTCATTTTTACATTAAAATGATGGGCCCTTAAAGAGTTAATTTAAAAATGAAAATTATCTATTATTTTCTCATTTTGATTTTAGTCTTGCATATCATCTATATGGTGAAAAATGATAAATAATTTCTTAGTTTGGCATCTACGTGTTGATCCTTCATTTGGGATGGATTGCCTTTGAAAAATTATACCCTATCTAATTCTAAACTTTATGATTATTATTTCAAGTATGAAATAAAATAATTTTATTTCCTTATGTCTATGAAATTTTCCTTATGACTAGAAAAGGAATAAATTGATAAATAACAGATTTATTATTCACTTATCATTGTTGTTACTCTTTGTCTTTCTAGTTCTAAAGGGTTTCCAAATATGATGTGGTAATTTATTAAAAAAAAATACTATGGATCTTTGGCTATGATTTTTTGGAATTTAAAAATGTGAAATCATTTTTAAAACTTGGACACAATAAATACTAGCATAGATAACATTGATCATCATTTAATTTTTAAAAATGCTTAAAATGTAAAACTTAGACCAGCATTTTATTTTATAATTTATTTTATCTTTGATCATATTGAATTTTATAAACATGTCTAAAGGGTAAAAATTCCATGCTTTTTCATTGAGCCACACAGTGGAATCCTTTTTTAGACTAGTGCTCCTCAGATTTGAGTAATCCTTTTGCATTAAATTCATACTTTTATTTTTTTTAATCAAGATCTATGTTTCCTTAATCATCACAATTATATTGATATATTATGTGAAAAATATTTCATATTGATAAAAATAAATTACTTATTATTTATTGATTAATCTAAATTTTGAAGTGAGGTTCTTCACACTATAATCATAGATGTATAAAGCGACAGACGAAAGAAGGATGCCTTCGCAATTCCCTTTAGAAATCAGATCTTGGAGGACGTTGTTGGCCATGAAATTTACCCTTTATTATAGGGATTTTATGAGGTCAATATCAAAGAGACATAGAGACAATAATGCATTTATATGAAAGTCTCTGTTTATTGGAACATGTAATGTAATAAAAAAATGTCATATGGATAATGATTTAAGTAGTGTAATATACTATGCATCAAAGACATTATACTCAATTTCACCTTAATGGTTCAATCATTTTGTCATGAGTTACCCATTAGAATAATTTTTTAGGCTAGTCCTTCTCAAATTGTAAGAAATTCATTCTTCCATTATTGTTATCCAGACTTGTGTTTCCTTCATCATCACAATTATCTTGTTATATTATGTGCCAAATATTTAATATTTCTTGAATGGTTTATTTATTATTTATTAATGAATATAAGTTATAAACTAAGTTTCTTCACGTTGGAATAAAATATGTGCAAAACCATAGATGAAAGGAAATTGGAAATTCAAAAAAATGGGCTTATTTTCATAGTACTATGTTCAACACCACCAACATTTTTCTAGTTTCCCTGTCATTATATTTTTATATTTATTTTAAGTGTCATTTTTTATAACATCCTTGGAGTATTCATTTTCATTATTTATCTCTATGTTTCTAGTTTAACAAATCCCATAGTCATTTACTAACCACCAGATGTTCTAGACATAAAATATCAGATGTTGTGTGTGTGCACACGTACATATTAATACAATTTTTATTTTTTATTTTTCATCTAAGTAACTTTTATTGTCTAAAACTTAAGTAGATAGACAAAAGTGAATAAGCTCTATTATATATATATATATAAATAATTGTGTCCATGTTTATGTGTCCCATATTTTAGAGAGGAAACTAAGGATGTGGAAATAATCAAAAAGATGAACCAATTTTTAGAAGAATGGGTGTCTTATTTTATCTTGTGTTTTAAAAATTCACGATGATTATAAAAATATGTTGAAATGTATATCAATTTTGGGTTGTTGGTTGTAGCCTATGTAATAAGCTAACCTCTAGAAAATCTAAGAGCTAAAAACTCTAGAAGTATTAATTTATAGACCTTATGTGTTTATTTTTTTTGATAAAAAATAATAAACTGCATCATCTATCTTTTCCCTCTCCATTTATTTCCTATTGTCACTCAATTTTCCACCCTTGGAGAGGTAGTTCAATCCTACTCCAATTGAATGAAATAATGGGCTTACCCCAAGACCTATTGCTTGTCTATAGTGGGGGTAAACCTATAGATTAAAGGGTTATCTCTCTTGATATATCTATTTAAACTCATCACCTCTACTACTAGCTTGTTGGGATGAAAAGGGATAGAGAAAACATAAAACAAACCTAACCTAATGAAGTGACATACCAAATGTAAATTAATCACTACCAACCAACTACAATTTCACTTCAAATAAGAGCCTAACTTGCATATGACACTAATCTAGATCTGTCTTTTTACATTAGTATTTCTCATGGAGGTTTGTGAATCAAGATTGAGCTAGGAGGAATAAACAAGAGGTCATGACATGACACTAATGAAGAGACAACTGAAAAAACTCATATACACTTCATGAGACCTGTAAAAATACTTTCAAAATTGAATATGAATGCTAATAAGGACAATATTTCAAGGAAGGAAATATATCACTTAGCAAGATCAACTAGTCTAACATACACATTGAAACAATCCATGGAGAAGGTAAAACTAAGTTATTATTCATTGATAAAAGGTTGAAAATGACTAGGAATTCACCATACTCAGTTGGAGGATTCTAAAATTAGCCAATCAAGACTCAATATATAGCACAAGTGAGAGAGAGGAAGAGAAGGGCATAGGAGAAAGAGATGACAAGTGTTTCATGAGTTAAAAACAAGAGAGGAGTTATGAAACTCACTCAATAGGTCCAAAATTTCATGTGTATCTCCTCTAAAATTTATCCCTTACTCCAAGTGGTGTAGGAGTTAGAATGTTTGATTAACACCTTGACTAGCTCTCCAAAATTGCCCTTTGCCTTGGCATGTTGACGGGCAAGTGGCCTTTTTGATGATTAGGTCAAGTTATCTTACACCTTTGCTCTGCTCTTGACACCTCTCAACTGACCCCTTTAGGTTCCCTTTAACATATCACTTCTTTTTCTTGCTAGGTGTCTAGAGGACTCTTCATCTCCTTAGGCCAATCTTGCATACAAGTGTCAAAACTTGAATTCTTCTTCTTCAACTCATATTATCTTCATGTATGGACTATTTACACCATAATATACCTACAACAATCCATCTAGAAGTCTTAATCCTTCACCAAGAATTCATTCTCTACCAAGAGCTCTAATTAGGCCTCATTCCTTATAGCCCTAAAATCATGTAAACCTCCTTGTGTAGAGAGTTTCACCTAGTATGGACTTATATCTCATGTTTAATTTCAATATCATAAAGTAAGTGAATGTTTCCTTTTCTATTATTTCTCTCTCCTCACTAGGTCTCAATTAGGCCTCCTTGCCTAGAGACTAAAATATAACTCTACAAAATTCCCACACATGAAAAACACAAATTAAACATGTGATTAATTTATATTACCTCCTCCCCATTCTCCATGTCATTTTTGAAGTTCTAACACCTTGTACAGACATCCCAAATAGCATAAAATAGTCTTTTTTGGCCTATTTTATACAATTTCACACCTATAAATATGAACCAATGGGATAGGTTGATGATCATGGGAGTTTTTTTAAAAGATTAGGTCATTTTTAAGTTTTACCAATCCATTTAGAGGCATAGAAATCTCTCTCATCAGATCGTTTGGCTCTCTTAGGTAGCCTAAAAGTGACTCGAGGTCTTAAGAATTGTTCATATAGATCATGGCACCAATACTCTAACCAATTCTAAAAAATCCAATTACACTAGGTAATATAACTTCCCTTAGGATCTTAAGGTCATGTTCAACATATATGTACCATACAAAGCAAAATAAGATATCTTCTTGGGCTGCTAATAGTCATTTTATGAGGGTTGAGTGAGAAAAAATGAGTTAGTATGTAGCATCCTAAAGTTTTTATAACTCTAATAAATTTATGGAGGTCAATGACAACCTCATTTAATTTTACCCATGGTTATCTATCCCTTTTATCTCTATTATATCCCTTGCAATCTCATTTGCTTAAGCTTAGGTTTCTTGAGCCAACTTGCATAACATACCTTAGCTGACTGTATTCACCTATTTCTCTCATTGTCAGGGGTCTAGGTCCTCATGGGATACTTGTAAAAAATTATCATCATCTCTTTTATATCTCTATGGTCTCAACTTAACTTCAACAATCCACCTTTCATTTAGCTTCTTATATAGGCCTATGTATATAATTAGACATATTTGAGGTTGAATAGGGTCTACCAATATTCTATAATTCTATCCTTGGGTGTGAATGTTAGATGGGATGTTCATGACATTTTGAAATAATTTCCAAGTGTCCTTCATCCCTTCAAACCTCTTCAAATGACTTTCCCTTCTCAAATCAAGTGAAACCTTCATGAAGAGAAGGCATACCTATAGGTTGTTATAGACTGTGCATAGAGACTTTTGAACTCAATTTGACCAACCTTCCTTGTCCTTTTAGCATGTTTCCTTTGGTATTAAAATAATATCATGAATTTTTTTTAAATAAGATATACCTCATAACCTTACATATACCTATATACCTTCTTCAAGCTTAAGACCAATCTTCTCTTCATTTAGCAACCTATAGGTCACCTTTGGAATGATTGACTACATCTAGGGGTCTCAAGGTTTTACTTCCTCATCAATGATCTTATTAATGGATTGAAATTTGGTTAAAATCCAAAATAGGGATCAAATCACTCTTCATACATGCTCTGCCTTCTTTCATTAGGTCTGATGTTAGGCTAATCCTTCTAGTGGACCTGTAGATAACTTGTTGATAGTTTGAGTGCATTCTTTACTTGAGAACTTACATTGAAAATATAATAAGCATATCCATCGGTCTACCTTGTCATTTTTTATAACTTAAAACCATTCTCAATGACCTGAAACTCCAAACTCCATCAACATCATTGTCTAAGGCATTCTTCAATATAGGTGGATGTAGGTGATTGTTTGAAAGGTCTGAGCATGTAGTTTTGAGTTGGCCTTATTTTAACTAGACCATGATATATTATCATTGTCTAGTCCTCATCAAGATATCATTCTCACTACCCCCAAGTCTATTAGCATTATCAAATCATCTTACCACCTAGGCCTTCACTATCCATACACACTTTCCTATAAGTGTGTCTTAGGCTTCTTATCTCAGTCCCTTGACTTTCAAGCACCTAAATTTTTTCATGAGTTTTTAACACTTCCTACCTAAAATGTATGAAATGTCCTTGTGTTTTTTCTTGTTTGATTAATAGTATACCTAAGTCCAAAATGAGGGCCTACATGTATAGGGTCTGTAGGTCTTTTTTTCCTTCATAGGCTACTAAGAGAGCACTTCTTCACTTCTTCAATTTCTTGACACTACCAGCTTGATAACACTCCATTATCATATTTTCAATAGATCATATAACTTAATACTAAGCATCATATCATCTTCCACTTACATAACTAGTCTATACGGATTGTATACACATCTAACCAATGCATAAGGTCTGTGTGTTGAGAGTTGAGTCCCTTGATGATGTTATAAGATCTTAACAAGGTTAGTGTGTGTATTATGAGTTTTTGCCACATATCCATAGTTAAAAAACCATCACCATGAATTGAACAAGGTGAAAAATAAACCTTTCAACTACTATACATAGGAAGCTTGAAATGTATAGTCTTTAAGCTAGGAGCACAATGACAATTAATGAGTGGTATGGTCAGTATTCAAGTGATCAAAAAAATTTGTATGAAATGAATAGATGTATAACATGTTTAATCAACACTTTAATACATATGAACCCTATATAAAACTTTGGAACAATGGAGAACATTGACAGTCACTTGCACCATGTAAAAGAGTCACTTTCTTTGACAAAAAACCTCCTACACATGCCAAACTAATGGATAAACATGTAAGATGGATTTAAAAACCTATGAGAACTCATTATAATTAGTTTCATGTATTCAAAGAGTTCAGACTTGAACTGGGGTTACACAAAACTCAGCTTCTAGGGATTTAAGCCTTCAAAAAGAAGTATAGCTCCTTAGTGATTGTTTATAAAGCTAAGGAGATAAATTCAACCAAAAATTCCATAAATTGGAATACCATATGGGTCATAAAAAATTTATAAAATATTATCCCCAAATCTAATTATATGGCCTGTACCATGCGGTTGAAAATGGCCTTTAAGAGCTTGTGAATGAAGTGATAGAGGAGAGAGAGATTTCTGAAACTGTTGGACTTGAAACTTATTCCCATTATTTTTTCTAACCTTTTGAATCTCAATGGACACCTCTTCAATGTTTTTACCTACAAATGACTTTAACAAGTCCGTACAAGTCTTTTAACTCCTCTCTTTGGCATTGAAACTCAAGATTCTAACCTTTATCTATCTTGATGATAGGTGTGGTTGATGTGTAACTACTCCAAGGTCTTTGTAAGGTCTATTTTATAGATTTACCACTTGGGGATCTTTGACATCTATTGTAGTTAGTTAAAAATCACTGTTTCCCTCATTTTCATCACTTTAAAGTTCATAAATGAACCTTAAACACTCTAAAACACCATGAAATGTTATTATAAGATTATTAATACATGAAATTACTTTGATAAACTCCTAAAAACCTATGACACCACTTTACCAAGACTTATCTCTCCATGACATGTCTAGACCACTATATAACCAAAATAAGAAATTACCTTAATTTCTCCAAACTTACGTTAAACAATACTAATAAGGTTTTATGAAGACTTTTAGGGACCATATAAGTCATTAAAATACCACATGATAATCCTATGAAAGTTTTAATTTAGATGGATTGACCCATTTTGACTTGAGGTTAAAATTAGGTCAAAATTTCCAATGAATTGTCTCTCTTCTTTGAAAAATATTATGGTGTTGGGATACATTGATCATTTTTTGAACCAATACCATTTAGTTTTAAAATATATGGTATCCCTATTTATGTTGTTCATTATTCTCCTTGATGCTTAGGATTAGTGAAAAAAAGAGTGAAAGGAGTATAAATCAAAGGGTGAATAATAGTTACTTTTGATAGTATAATATTAGTATGTATATCTCCTTTGAGAAATTTTTGAGGTTAGTTAGGGATATTTTGGTTTATTTATGTGTTCTATTGCATTGTGAGGGCGAAATAGTAGTCTAGTAAGTGTAGATACAACCCAACCTTATTCTATTATGTATGAGATTGGGTAAAAAATATTGAAGTGGGTATGGTGTAGGTTTAAGGAACATCATAAGATATATGATGGTGCTAGGAAGTGAGGAGGAAATACCTTTCTCCCCATTTTATTTATTAGCATGTCAAAATATCTGGTTATTGGTACAATTAACAAAGTAAGTGTGAGGAGAGATTAGGGCTGGGTCATAATTCCCTTTCTATTTTTCCAAAAAAACAAAATTGGTTACCTACATAAAAAGTATGGTAAATTGAGTGAGAATTGATTAGTAATATATTGTTATGGTTGATGAAATAGGAGAAGCATTGAAAATACTAAAGACATGTTATTTATTCTCTACATCTATTTGAGCTTTGATAGTTATTATATTCATTATATATTAAGTTTCCTCTTTTGTTCTTTTTATTTTCTCTTTTCTAAATAAGATTTGTTTATAGCTCTCTATATTTTATTTATGATTGAGGATTATTTATGAGGAATAAGGAAAAGATGCATGAATTTTAACGAAATGATCTTGGATGATTTTTTTTTGTCAGTAAGTAGGCTATGTGGTAATAGAAATGGTCTTGGATGGATGTTTTTTCCTATCTTTTGAGTTATAAAATAATCAATGAGGGTGAGTATGTAATGGATTTCAAATCATTGTATATGTGTTTGAGGATGGAGTCCTTAGTATATGAGATCAAGATATCATCATAAGGTATTCATGGTGATGAGATAGAAAAGGATGTGAGGGTGACATTCAAGGCATTTGGAATTGGTTCTATGGTAAAATGATTGAGCTTTTGAGGTAGGCTTTTTCTAAAGACAATCTAGGTGTATAAAACCCTCATCTATAATTTTGGAGCTATAGAAGCCTTAAATTTCTAAACACTAATTACATGATTGGGTTGTAATTAGGTTAATCCCATCATGGTAATAACTATGAGACAAGGGTGATAAATAAGGCACTACACACTCAAAAATCTTTACCAATGGGCAAAGAGGCTAGACTGTGAAAATCCCAAAGTATTTGGCTTACATTCACCATTTGTCACCCCTATTAACAAATGACTAAATGTGATTGTGTGATAATTCGTCCCCTATGCTTGTACTCATTACTAGCATCCATGATTAAAAAAATGTCATCAGTGTAATGAATAATCATGGAGGTCATCTTTAGATTGCTTGAAAACACATAGGTCAAATTCCACAAAATTTAAGGACTCTAATATATATTATTTAACATATCCCTGATTCAATTTCAAGATGATGATAACTTAGCTAAAGTGATGCAATGCCTTCTACTTATGTATTTTTACTTAGAGATATTGATGTCATGGGTAGGTAATAATTAGAAAGTGTATAAAAGGATTTGTATTTCTTAGTAGAAATTATTGATCTAGTGGTATAAAGTGTATAATTTCCTTCTCATTCTAAATTTTACTAGAGAAATTTCTTATCTGTTAGTTTAGTCCATACTCTACATGTAGTCTTGTATACATTTTTATGTTAGTTTTTTCTTGCTCCAAGTCTACACTTTAAATTCAAAGATAACGATACAAAAGGCATGGCTGGTGGAAAGAGGCATGGTGAGTGGATAAATTCATGGTGAGGTGTTAATCAGGTATATACATTGGTTCATTGAATTTATTATCCTTGCCTATTTTTATAGGCTATTTAATTGTTCCTTTATGCCCATTGTCTTTCTAAATATGTTGATAAAGGTCAGTTTAATTACTAACTACATGTTTATGTTATTGCAGAAATGAGATGTAGATTTTACATATCTATTTTAAAATATAATTTCCAAAGAAGGTGTTCCCTATAAATGGAGAACTTAAATGGATGGAATCACTATCCATGGTAATGGAAAGAAAAACTACCAAATAAAATTTTTAGAAGCATGTTTTTCTATTTGTGTTTTCCCATCATATTTATAGCTATAAATATGAACTTGTGTCTTCAATTTAAAAATTTATACATTCAAACGTTGGTTATTGTCTTTGAATTAAAATATATAGTATCATCCCTTATTTTTCCTTTATTCCAATATGTATTTATTTTTTTGTTATTTGCACCCAATTTTTCTATGCAAGTTTTTAAAGTCTTGACAAGTAACTTTGAAAATGATTCTTTACTGATGGTTTTTTCTTGAAATTAATTTTCCAAATGTCATACCCATGGTAATAATGGTCTTTCTTTGGGTTCTTAAAATCATTTTCACATAGTTGTGGCTTTTTATTTCAATACTGATGATTAATCCTCCCGCCTTGTTATTATGAATTTAGATGTGCCAATAGCTACAATAAAAATTATATATTTATTATTGTGAATGTAGAAGTGTGTTTAGAGAATGATAAAATTTAAAAATGATATTTTTATGTTATTCAATAGATTTATCTTGGGAATTTCACTATGTCTGATCAAATGACTATTTTTTGTTAATCTTGTTCCATTAGTTTCCCTAATTTAGCCTTTAGCCTTATAATGATTTTAGTTTTTTACCATGAGATTTAGAGAATGCCAAAATATATAATTAATACATTTTTACATGTAATATTGAAATAAAAATGTTGAAAAATTAAAACAAATTAGAAATTTTGTGTCATTTTTCCCTTTAGTATGGTTAAACTTTTAGAATGCATTATGTCAACTATAATTTTGATATCCTATATTTTTAGGAACATTTAATTTGAGATGAATGTGAGGAATATATTTTTATTTATAATTATTCATAGGCCTTCATTTGATGGGTTTGTTTCACTTCAAGATATGGTGGATGACACAAAGAATGGGTATATGTGAGAAATACATTCCATTTGAAACACTTTTTTATAGTTGAGTGTAGTGAGGGATCACCATTGAGTTTGGAAACCATATATGTTGTATTTCTACCACTTTTGAAGGATATTTAAAATCAAATTTTTAAGGAAATGAGAATAATTAATCTGAGTTCTCTTAGGAAAGTGGTGACAATGACATAAATTTAAAAATCCAAATATCTCGTATATAGCACTTTCATGCATTTTTTTCTAAGAGCAATGTTGGGCTTTTAATGTAATTTTTTATTCAAATTCAAAATTTCAAGAGATAATTCCATTGAAACAACACATAGAGTTCATTTAGTTTTTTGAGGGCTAGAACTCATACATTTGAAGTAATTACAAGTGCAATAAAGTAAGTTTCCTCAACATATGTTTTATTTATTTTATTTTGTATTTCTTATGTTATAGATCAAGGTGGAATAACTAAAACAATTATATATATTTTTTAAATATGGATAGACATTTACAAAAACATTATCATTATGAGAGAAAGAGGTTAATTTTTTTCAGAACTATTCTTGGGTTCTTTCAAAATGACACTTAAATGTTTCCTTTTTTGTGTGTATTCATAGATTATGAGAGATAATTAAACCTATAATAAAGTGTATTTGTTTCTTTTTGTTACTTCCTAATTATATTCATCTTTTGTTCTTTGTAATCTTATCCTTAGTATGTTTTTCGTGTAGTTGCCTGAGATGCTAAACTAGTTTAGGTGGTGTACATGCAATGCATTTTATACATATGTTACAATAGAGGCATAAAAAAAGTCTTGGAAATTTACATTTTCTCAAACATTTATTATGTTTCATATTTTTCTATTATTTATTTATGTATTTATATTTTTATGTGTTATCATAATTTTATTCTCAATGGTTAATGTTGTGTATGGACCTTTCTAAATTCATGAAATTTGTTTTAGATTGGTAAATGTTGATATTGTCATGATAGCTTAGAGAAAAGGGGCACACCCCTAAGGTTTCTACTTAATGATGATGGGTAAATTCTCCATTAATTGTATTCTTAGTCAAACCATGAGGTATACATTTTCAAATTGACACATTTTATTTACCCGAAAAGAGATTGATAATAGTTGTGAGACTAGTTGGCCTTATAAGGTGTTTCATGCACCAAAGGCTTCACCAATCTGGAAGTAAGATTTAGGATGAAAGTCCATGTTGATGTGTTTATATCCTCCTCTCAGGTACTAACATCACTTAGAGGTGCTTGTGTGTTTTATGGGTTCCTTCACCTTACAAATATTAAAAATATATATGAGTGAAAGAAAGGAATAAATATTCATGGGAAATAGGTCACTAAGGAAACTCCATATGGTTAAACATCCCACAAAAATAAAATATCCAAAAAAAAATAGATTACAAAAGCTCCACTTTATTAATATAGAATGACAAATTAGACTACTTTTGTATGCTTTGCTCCTCTTCTCATTTTTGGAAAGAATTTTCTCTTAACTCGTTGGCTAATCATTTTTTCATCTTGGATTTGGATTGGTAGCAATAATCCTCACACCATGACTTTGATTTGTTGAATAATTTTGTTTTTCTCGATGGATTATTATTGCAATAAGATATTCTCACAAGACCTATAAAATATTGTCTATTATTGAACCAACACGTGATGGAAATAGGTGGATATGAATCTATTTTTTATCCATTTTAATCATTTTTGGTCAAATCCTCTCTTTTTATTTGGCCTTGTCCTAGAATTTGATGTCCTTGAAGTAATATGTTGTTATGGTACATTTTTGTGATTAGGTGCATCAGGAAATTTGTTATTATTATATGCTTTTATGATTAAATTATTTGTAGTAATATTGATTACTATCTTCTTTTGGGATATTTAGGATTATTATGTTCTTTGGCATGTACCTTTTCTTCCATCTTACGAAAAATTTGGATTTTTTATAGGGACATTGGAGTTCTTAGTGTCTTTAATTATCAAGGTGTTGGGTGGTGCCAAGTTGAAAAAAAGAATATGATTCATGAATACAACCTAAAATTATTATTGTTACCATTCTACCAAAAGATGTGGATTATTATCCAAAGATTTTAGATGAAAATTAGAAGGGTGATTCTATTATATAATCTCATAAAGGAGGCATAAGATACTCATTTGAAAAATAATGTAGCTATTTTACACATTAATTTTCAATCTCACCATGCCCTTATGTCATGCTTAATGTTGTTGTTTACCTTTTTTAGGAGTGTTTTTCTACCTTTCTATAGGTGTTTCTTTACTAATCACTCTTAAATCATGAGAGTATGAATATTTCATTATGGTTCCTGATAAGATCTGTATGTTATCATAAACTTTCTAATGCAATCTAATTTATTGATTTAAAATAAAAAATAAGTGGAAAAATAGTTATTAATTTCATATATATTATTTTTTCCTATCCTTGATGAAGGGCCACTTTTCACATCTTATAAATATTTAATATTGTTGAGTTTTGGACAATATTTATTTTGAAGTCTTTGCCCAAAGTCTATTAGATTTTCCATGGAGTGAAAGAATCTATTTGTTGGGCATATATTTTGAAATTTTTGATTTGTTCCTTATGATGAGGCCTTCTCTATGCTTTATCTTTATAGTTTAATAATTTATTTACAATATTATCCATTATTATTTCCTAGCACAAAACAAGGATTTTTGTCTTTATGAGCATATTTCTCTGAGTTTAAAGAGGAGTTGAAAAGAATTTATTAGGAATGATAGTGATATAATTATGTTTTTTGGTTTCAATCTTGGTTTCTTCAGTGTAATAATTATTGAATTCTTTTGGATTCAACTGCTATGTGAGATTGATTTCTCCTGACATTCTAGATGTCATGCCCCAAATTTCATGACACATACTACAATAGTTTTTTAAACACTATCAGCTTGTGTCTCAAGAAAATAGTGATAACAATAATATGAATCTCTTAGCTAAGATCATCATACTCACAAATTAATGATCAAAATAACTAATGTGACTACTCAACATCCTTTCATAGATTAAGAGACGTGTGTTGAACCTAGTATTATGATAAAACATGGGTGACTATTCAACAACATGAGTTATCTAAGGATTTCATATTCAATAAATTTATATATTATAATCTCATTTTAATTTATAATTAAAAAACATTTTTACAACTCTTTAAACATTATTCAATCATCAGAACATCCAATTTCACTCTTTGTTAAGTTTTACTTCAAATCAACATCGAAAAGAGAACATGCTTCTAATGAAGGGTATTAAGCTATGATGATGTATCTATCTCATCAAGATAGTAAGATGAATGAAAATAAACAAGTGGTACCATAAAAGTATTAGTTTACAGCTCACTTAATTTATACTTCTACAATCCTTAATAATAAGGTAAAGTGATATCTCAAGGCTATAAAAGCTTCAAATAAAGGCAAGGCTCAATCCTAAAACTATCGCAACTTAAGATCATTCTAAAGAAAATATAGATAAAACTAAAATTAATGTTAAAAGTAAATTTATCTATCACCATGATAAAGAGACTCCTAAAATCACAAAACATGGCCATCTCTCAGTTAGATAAATTTGTTACAAAATGGCCCAGGTTTTATTATCCCAAGAAAGAGATATTTTTTTATGACACTTAGAAAAAAATACCTGAGTTATAATAGACATGAAAAAGGAAATGGAGTAGATACATTGTAACTAAAACACAAATTTAGAATAGCAATCCAAGTCACTTTAAGTGGCAAAAAATTGCCTTAACAGAAATCCCTTACAAACTGACTTTAAAATTGCCTTGATAAAAATAGAAAACATCCCACTTAAAATTTTTTGAAGGTTTTGTGGATAATTTAAATCTATTTAAATTCATTTTAAACTTCCAGTTTTGATAAATTCCATCTCTTAATATTTTTAGTATGTCAATTCCAAATCGAATTCACAAACAAAAAGGAACAAGGAGGTTTAACTCATACAATTACCTCCTGGAATAGGAAGAGAAAATCAATAACTAATAGGGATAAAAATTATTTGGTTGTTGATTCCAAATTCCATGGTTTAAATGAGTTGGCTTCAAGTCTCATTTTTGGTTAATTTTGAATTTAAGTATTTATTTGAGTCGATTTCTAAATTAATTTATTTTGACTTTAAACCAACAATTCAATAATCGTTTTACCATATAACTCTTCGTTATAAATTTAGTTGTTTAACTGACTAGATTTTGGTCTAGGGAAGAGTGTTAACCAATTTCATCCCACTTCACATTTGTTATATTAGAGACCTTGCATTTCGTGTGTGTCCTTGGTTCAAAGGTTTCTCATAAGGTTAGGTTGATCAACTACGGTTAGCTTATCAAACGCGATTTCTATGAAAGACAATTTTTTGGCTATAAAGATAATTTTTACTCACTATAAATAAATCCCTATAACATTATGTTATGAACAAAACTAGGTGATTTTCACAATCTTTTTCACATAAGTGAATTCAATTAATCATAATCAATTAAAAATGAATTATTCACTTATAGTATTTAATTAACCAAGGTTAATTCTATGAAGAGTATCTAAAATGCTAAATTCTCAATCTTTTGAATAATAATTCATTTTATAAATCAAATAACAAACAATTTGGTTAATTGTGGTGACATTCAAATATAACAACCAAGTAACCTTTTAAAATAAGGAAAGTAGAGAAATAGCATTCAATATTATATGATTTTATCTATATTATGTTTATTATATAATATGAAGATAAAGTAACAATATTTATAATACGAGTATCTCAAATCCACTTAAAGTACTTTGTTCAAGTAATAACCTTGTCATAACAGATTCTCCACTTGCACTTAAAATCACATATAAAATGCATCAGCGTTAAGATGGCAAGTAAAATTTTTTCACAATCCACCATGTTATTCAAGTAGTAAACATGTTAAATAAGATGTAAACAATAAAATAATGCTCTTACCATGATTTACATAAGCAAGTGAGTATAAATTCAAGATTGATTATAGGCTTAAAGATAGTATATATTTTTTTGTCTATAAAAGATAAAACACTTAAAAATATATAGTATTCATTAATTTATTTCAAGACAAAAGCAACATATCAAAACTAAAATAAATCATCTAGATTGTCCTCAAAATCATAAATTCCATTTTTTGTGCACCCAAGAATGTGGTGGGCTCAGATTATGACACTTGCAAAATATGTTCTCATACTATTCTATTATACCTTCATCCATTCATACAACCCCCATACCTCTTATGATGTCTCCTTGAAATATTGAACCCTGAAATATGACAGAATCCTTCTACATCTAGGATTTACATTATAGCTTCAATATAAATATAACAATAATTAATGACCTTCAACACTAATTTAGCACTACTATTGATATGTTCCATTAATACTATCATTAAAAATTAATGGTAATAAGTCACCTTCCTTTATACGATTAAAATAAAATGTTAAAGTAAAAGAATTAGCACTCCACTCAGCTATGAACCACTATAGTTGTCACTTTAAACCACCACTTAGCCTTACACCCCCATTCAAAATACTACACAACCAACTAAGTTTATTTCCTTGCCTTTCTACAGGGATAGATAAAGACACCACTAGTTGTAGTTAACAAAGACTTATGAGTCAAAATAAAAGGAATTCACATATACATTACATAGTGAGGCTTGTTGTGCCATTCACAACTATCTTAGAATAGCATGCACATCTAAAATTTAGAAAATAACACCATAACTTCTAGTTTTACACCTCTAAATAGAAAATTGCCACACCAAAAGTTAACAATTATTCATTTCCAGTGTATAATATAAAGGGAAATAGTTTATACAACTTATTCACTTATGTATCAAAAATAAATGATAAATTCAATATATATAGTCTTTCCAATACTTAAATTATAATTTCCATAGGAACATTGAATAAAACTATTATTATTTATGAACATCAAACAACGTGATTTGTTGGAATGCCCCATTTTAGCCTATACAGGTTTGAGCATACAGAACTCATACAATGCACAATATTAGAGATTGTTATATAACAAAAAAACCTTTGTTTTAGTAGATCATAAATGATATCATTGGAATCATAAATGTTTCTAATTAATTATAAATTGTTATTGTAAAAAAAATAAAAGCAACCAAACATCCTCATCAAAAGAAACAATCTACTACCTAGTAGTTTCATCTTTGAATATGTATTAATAAGAATGCACTGATATATGGAAGTACATGATTATAAATAAGGAGCTAAAACAATTTACCATATATCCTTTAAAAAAATTCATTATCTTTATAACAAATGGATATTAAGAGAATAAATCACTTGTTGGGCTAGAAATAAAACAAACCCACATCTCTCCTCCTCATTATTTTTCTCCTTGTTACTCGAAAAACTTCCTCTAGCATCTAGATCTGAAAAAAAATTATAATCCTTATCAACCACATCCTTACTCACTCCTTTTCATTTTTTTTTCTTGAAGACTCAGCATTATAATTTTTCACACCTATTTGAGCATTAAAAAAAATCTATACGGAGAGAACTTGGAGGGGGGTTCATGGTAGGCTCTTTTATCTCCTTTTGAATACTTTTATTCCTCTAAGATGCAATGGGAGGATTAAGGGAACATGCTTAAATCTATAATAATATATTACTAGGATGAAAATATCTCAACTACTAATTGGCAAGCCATTCCAAATATTTTATTTATTCACTGCTAAATATTGCTTGGAGTTTTAAGTCACTTACCATAATTTCCTCATTGCATTGTAGAATTTTTCTTAACATAATAATGTTTTTATAAATTTTTTGATTGAAAATCAACTTTCATTAATATAAAAAGATATAATACATCAATAATCATACAAAAATGTGAGTGGAAAAGTCACACCCAAAAAAAAAACACGCTAAAGAAGCATATGGAAGAGTATAGTCCATAAAAGGCCACCAAATGACCAAATAGCCATGGTTAAGTTAACTCATGTTTATATCAATTAAAAAAAGAGAAAGATAAAATCAAAAACAACAAGGATATAATTAAGCACTAACAACAAACATGGTGGTAGGCAAAGGCAGAGGAAGCTGAGGATCTTGAGGGTTCCCCCCCACCCCCTGAACTGGGGGGTCTTCATAAACTAGAAGGGGGTCCCAATCATCATTTTACTAGTTAATTTCACTATCATTCTATTTCTTGTAATCTTTTCTATAAGGATAAATGGCCAATACCAACCACATGAAAATAGCCTATGGAGGGGGCCTCTAAACCCCCCTCCCCTGATGCCCCCACCCACTCCCACAACCATTGTCTTTGTTTCCCTTATGAGATCCTCAGGGAGGAGATGGATAGATAGAATGAGGAGAGGCACTCTTCCAACTTTAGGACCACAAGATGTGAGACTAGTGACACCACCCTCCATGCCCACGCCCCCTAAAGGGATGATGGGAAAGTGGATCAAGAGGCTCATGGCTGACTGCACAAGGAATATTCCCCCAATAGTCTAAGAGGACCTTTATATGTTGGATCTTGAGCCAAACCTTATCTATTTAAATTTGATTCTAGATGGTAACATTAACAATCACATCAATTTTGTTAGTTATAGAAAAGATTTTTTCAATAACTTCATTATTAAAACATGCTTTATTTTTAGATTTCCAAATCTAAAAAAGAATATCAGTATGAAAAATATGACATAATATGTTATATATTATAGGAAGTAGTGAGGATTCCCTCAATAAATTCATCTTCCAAGTGAACATTTCAGGCCTAAAGGGTTTGAAAATGGTATGAATCCATCTCTAGGCATACTGGGCATGAGGGTAAAACGAAAATAGATGCTTAATGGATTCTAGGTGGTGACAAGACAAGAAAGTGGGATTCAATAACCCCATGTGTTTGATCTAATCCCCCATAGGCAAACCTTGGTAAATAATATACCAAAAGAAGTGGGATTTTTTAAGCTCAATACAAGCTAACCAAATATTATCAAACCTTCAAGACTAAACATGATGAAGAGATTTAAGATACCACTGATGATTGAGGGATTCAATATCAATATTATAAGGGGACAAAATATTATAACCAAGCCTATGGGAATAGTGACAGAGTAGTGTAGTTATTGGCCATGACTAGTCCTTCTACCATGGTGTAAGAGAGGAAACTTCAATTTTGTGTAAGTAATCTTCAAGTATGGAACTCTAAAATTAATAAATAGATTATACATCTTCCTTATTAAGATTAAACTTAGACTTAACCATATTACAAGGAATCCAACCTTGATTAACCTTATAGATTAGGTCTCTAATCATGTGAATACCTTTATAAACAATCTCATGCTTTTGACCCAAGGGACCATGGAAAAAGGGACATTATGTTAATTTAACATAGGAGACTACCATAGGGATTGAAAATTAAGAGAAAGAACATTTCTAAACCCTTCCCCCACCTGGATGAGGTTAGGTTTGAGTTTTTCCTCGGCCTTCTAGATGCTTTGCATGATAAAGGTGCCCCATATATTAACCAAAATAAGAGTGATGGCTACACTGTGCAAACTAATCCCTTGCCAAGTCTTTCTACCAAGCGGGAAACCTTAAGCGATGTAGTGCCTCAATAAGATATTCCATGACTCATCCCCTTCCAATATCCTAATGATCCATTAAACACCAAGACAAATCCATTAAATATTAATATCAATGATCCCAAACCCACTATCTTCTTTATGGTGACAACAAATATCCCAAGAGTCTTAGTGAAAACTATGGTGCCCTTCAAAATTAGCTTAGAGAAAATCTCTTAGGAGTTTTTCCAGCCTTGCATAAGAGGCATTAGATGGATCCAATCAATATGACTAATAAACATGAGTAATAGTGAGAACCTTAGAACAAATTTGGAAGTTCTCATTCAGAGTCAATGGTTTGGTCATCTAGAAGGAGATTTTTTCCTCTACCCTTTGAACCACATAGGACCACAACTCTATAGATGAGGATCTAAAATAAAATGAAATGCCTAATAATTTAAATTTAACCCTTGGAAGGATCGATTTCCACTTATATCCCTCCAACCAAGGAGGTTTGGGTGAAAGGAACTGGTGATGGTATTATGTTTTCTACCATTGAATGGAAGACCCTAAGGTAAGGTAAAAAATGTCAAGACATTCCATAACATACTTAATAGAGTATTCATACTCCTAAAGAGTGAGGAAGGATTCATTAGAAAATTTCCCATTGATCAACTACAAGTGTGATTTAGGGAGAGAAATACCCTTCACCAAACCCTTAGAAGCATGGCTATCCAAAAGATAGCTAAATCCCTCAATAGCCAACGCATAAAGGGAAGGTGTAAGTGTTATGATCCTAATGGGCAGATTTCATTAATGCCTTGAGGTTTTGGTGTAGTGGTTCATTACATGTGGTATCAGAGCCTCCACCCAGTTTCAATTCATAGAGTGGGTGGCTACGCCGGCATAGCAGTGTTCATTCGAGGCTCGTACATGCAGTGATCCTAGTGGTATGAGTGTAAATCTAGCCTAGAGTCTGGGCTTCAGAAGTGTGGTGTGATGTTATGATCCTAATGGGCAAATTTCACTAATGCCTCAAGGTTTTGGTGTAGCAGTTTGTTACAGTAAGGCGGCACCCATGTCTGATATATCTATGAATCTAAAAGTTTTAGGATTGATATTCCTTAATAATAATACAATCCCCTACATATTGAAATGACATATTAATGATGTAAACAAACTTGGGACCTAACTCGAGAGCCTAAATCATAACTATCATAAAATGCCATTCAATTTGATCATAAGCTTTCTAGAAATCAATCTTGATAAATAACACCATAGAGTTGGATATCCTAGCCCATTATATACCTTCCAAGACAATAATAACATTATCCAATATGCATCTATGTTTAATAAACAATTTTTGTTCACTTCGCACACTTAAGGGAAGCAAATGCTTGATTTTGAGGGCTAAAGATTTAGCTACAATTTTGTAAGATACATTAAGAATGGTGATGAGCCTCTAATTGGTAATTACCTTGCGTTTATTTGCCTTAGGAATGAATTTGATGTTACCTTGATTAATTATATGTCCTAAATAGTTGGATAAAATAGCTTTGAATTAGACTTTATGAAGATCAGGTCCAACTATATCCCAACTAGTTTGATAGAGTTCACATCAAAACCCATCAGTTCATGGGGTCTTATCATAGGCCATATACATGATGGATTCCTTAAGGTCAAAAAGTTTGAGGGGACTATCTTAGGAATCTCTTTGAGATTTTGAGATCTTATAAGAGACCACTTTAAGGTATTGAGATTTAAAAAAAATCATGAGTAGGGGAGGAGGGATGCACAGAAAACACTCCATGATAGTGATGTAAAAAATCATGTAAGATGTAAGGTAATTTGGTAAATATATCTAAAGTGCATTTAATAGCTTTAATTTTTATGTAACTTGTCTTAAACAATGGAGAGATAAAAATTCTTTGGCTAATTTATCTCCAACTTTCAATCAATGCATATGTGATCTAAGTTGTGTTCCTCTAGCCTTATAAGCCTCAGTTAACTGGAGCTTATGTCTCCACATGTTATCCTAAGTATGTAAATGAGGGATTAAATGTGTGGATTATAATTCCCATAAAAATCTAAGGTATTCATAGTTTATAGCATTATGAATATGCCACCTAAAGAGATCCACTTATTTTCTATGAATCTAGAGAAAAGAGGTGGTGTGGGATATTGCATTAGCCCACCACTCAATCCAGCCATTGTCCCATGTGGGTTTCAGAGCCAAATTCAAATTTCTAATGATATGACCAATAGTATACTCATGTTTAAGATGGGTAGTATTGAGGTAAATTTTATAATTATGGGATTTAAATTATGGGGTAGTCTATTCAATGTAGAATAAAGTAGGATGATGGTTAGACATGAAGGTGTTTGGGATCAAAAAAACATGTTGATCATGAATAAGAGTGAATAAAAAGGTCTTGTTATACTAACAATGCATGGTCAATATAATTAAGAACTTTCTCTTCTGCTTGATGAAAATTAGACCATGTGAATCAAGGAAAATTTGATTCTCTCTTCCTATGATGGTTGGGATCAAAAACCCCAAGTTTATTTTGCATGTAAAACCATGCCTCCCTTTCTCCTACACACCATCTCATGGGAAGACATCCTTGTTTGTCTTCAGAAGACTTAATCATGTTGAATTCACCATATAAAATCTAATGTGTAGCTTTAAGAGAGTCTTCCAACCATCTCAATAACAAAGTGTGTTCCACAACACCATTAGAGGCATATAAGTTGACCAAGCCAATGATGTGATTACCAAAGTTAAAAAGAGTCTAGACTACTGATGGATGGGATCATAACCCTAGGAAATAATATTTTTAGATAGATTAGGTTCCAAAAATGTGACCACCCCCCTTATGGCTAGGCTTTTGATAGGTGTCCTAACAAAGGGCCCTAGGCCAGATAGTGCGAACAGTAGAATGAAGTAGAAAATATTAAATTTTGACTTCTTACATGTAGAAAATTTTCATTTTATATAAATGATAACTATTTATAATTGTATATTTACATGTCAAATCAGTGAGCCCTATAACATTCTAAGTATAAACTATCATTAGGAATCATCAAAGTTCACATCATTTCCCTCTGTAAGACCTTTGAAAGTTGAGTCAGGAATGGCATAGTCTCCAAGTTGGAAAGATTATCTTTTATTTAGAACATAATCCTCATTTGTAGAGGGTGAGTAACTATGTGATCACCACATAATAACCTTATGGTTAAGTTTCATAAGACCAAGCTCTGAATCTAAATCATTCACCCCTAAAAGGGGTTGTGAGGATGAAGCCATAGGAGTAGGAGATTGAAAAGAAACAAAATGGGCCACCACTTAAGGAGAACATGAAATAGGGTGTGGGGGTTTAAATTTCATGGGTATAGGTAATATACCAATAAATATTGAGGAACTTGGCCCCATGTGGACCCGTACATAGTTGGCTAGGATTTGGTATTTCCACAAACTACATTATTCTTCTTATTATAGACTATTGTCCACCATCAAAGTTCTAAGGTTTTGAATCAAACCCACTTTTGTCTTGAGGATAAGAATGAGTGGGGACCATTAGAGGGCATTCTCTAATCATATTCAGGGATAATTTTAATATTAGACCCCTAAAACTTATTATAAAATCCTAGTGAATCTTAAATTTCAGGTATAATTCCACTAGAGAATCTTTGGCAAAATTATCACACATGTTTAAAATGATTGGCAATTTCTATTAGCTCTTTCAAAAAACTTATATATATCTAGTGAATTAAACATCATATTCAAATCAAGAAATAATGATGAAAAATCCACAGTTAAACCCCTTTCCTAAAACACATTCATAGGGCAAATATGCTTGAGGTAGAATAAAGATTATGATCAATGGATACCCCAAGTTTTTCAAATCAATGATTTTGCTTTGCCCTATGAAATTGGGGGCAGTCCAGCCATTTCAAATACTTGCCTGAATGAATAAATCCAAGCAAGGAGGATATCAGAGATAAAATAAATAAGAATTACTATAGGCCCATCTCAAACCTAAACCCTAAACAGGTGTGTGTGACTCTAAAAAAAAGTCATCACCACATCAATTCCCAAACACACATTCACAATATTTTTGAGGTCTTCTTGATCTTGTTACTAAGAAAAAAATCCCAAATGAATGCAAAGATCTTGATATAAATAATACCTTGTGATAAATGAATTATGTCTAATATTAAGGGTTTTGATATAAGATAAAATAAGGTTATCACTCTATGATCAAAGATGTGATGAAAAAATAGCATAGAAATAGTTCAAATCCCTTAAGAGATAGGTAAAATTCAATAAAAGTGTGATAAATTTTACAAATATATACTACTTGTATTTATTACTTAGATTGTACTTCATTATTGGCTACTTAGACTCCTCCTTGGTCTCCTCTTGCAATTGTCACTCACTTCATGGTTCTCATGACATATAGGGATTGTATTTCTTACTTTGATTGTACTTCATTTTTGTCTACTTAGACTCCTCCTTGGCCTCCTCTTACAATTGTTGCTCACTTCACGATTCCCATTACATGTAGGGATTATATTTTTTACTTGGATTATACTTAATTGTTGGCTACTTAGACTCCTCCTTGGCCTCCTCTTGAAAATGTCACTCACTTCATGATTCCCACAACCACAAATGAATAAAACTTTAATAGAAATGAACTTATATGAATTTAGGTTTTAGGGTTTCATGGTTCTAGGGTTTGAAGTAATTTAAAGCACTTATGTAGATTTATTTTATAAGAGGTAATTTTTGTTAATTAAAAAATCAATGAAGAAAGAGGTTAGAGGGTGAGAATTTTAAAGTCAATAACTTGTTTATGTTTCCTTATTTTTAACAATTAAATTTATCCTTTTTAAAGATTAATTTTTTCCTTTTTAAGTGTTAAATTTGATGGCCATATGACTAATTATAAATTGAGTACATATCTATGTAAGTCTCTCAAAAGACTAACCAAATATTATAATAAATTGAATATAACAAAAATTGTGACAAAAAATTAAAGTATAGAGTATAAACAAACTATGGGGCCATAAGGCAAGACAACTATGAAAAGTGATGACGACATAACTAAAAAAATATTTAAAACATTTTCATAATTTTAAAATTATAAATTATATAATAAGGTCTGCCAAAATGTCTTAACCACATCCATATTGGCTTTTCAAATATTTTTTAATTTTAATTAACAAACCATGCTAACCAGAATATAATTATTACCTTGAAACTTTAAAAATAAAATACATTATGATCATGAGGATATGATGCATTTATTTAGTTTATTTTGTGTGCATTATTTTAAATAAGTATCTTTCATGTCATTATTTCTTATAGGAAATCAATTTTTTGTTTGTTTATAATAAGTATGTAGTAAAGACCAACCAGATAATATAATAAAATGAGTATAACAAAAATAGTGACAAAAAATTGAGTATAGACTATAAACCAATTATGGGGCCATAGGCCAAGGCAACTATGAAAAGCGAGGATGACATAACTAAAAAAACATTCAAAAAAATTTCATAGTTTTAACATTATAAACTATATAATAAGATCTGCCAAAATTTCTTAACCACATCCATATTGGCCTTTCAAACATTTTTTATTTTAATTAACAAACCATGCCAATCAGAATATAATTATTACCTTAAACATTTGAAACAAAATACATTATGATACTGAGGTTCTAAGACTCTTTTTGTGGAGTACATATGGTAAAATCATGTGCAGTACTTAGTATAAATTAAGTAAAGAACACAACTCACACTTTTGACATAGTTGGTCGATCTAATAGACTCAAAGAAGTTCTTATTATAAGGGATCGATTCTTTGAGTTTGTACCTTCTGTAAGTTACACCTTGAAGGAAATTACAAAATGTCTATCTTCAAACATTATCTATTATTTTCCTCAAGATGAACTACTATAATTTGTCATGTCTCCCTTTTGGACATGACACTATTGAATACCTTTAGCTTTGCTTAGTTTCCTAAGGGCTAAGGGAAGAAGAGAAAAAGAAGGGAAACATTTGGTGTTATAAATGATACTTATAAAAGTACTTTATCAGTATAATTTCACTTAATATGGGCCCTTTTTAAGGGTCATGAGTATTGATCCACTTAAATTGATTTTAAAAAGGTATTCTTTTATAATTTGAAAAAAAGATCAACAAAGATATTTCCCCCCAAAATTGGGTGCTTCACTTGTGGATAAGTATAAAAGCAACTAAGAGCTCTTGTTGAAGGCATCTTGGATCATTATTTGAATTTACAAGTTTTGATCATGAAAAAACTTTAGCTTTGGAATTGAATACGAAAACCTTCAAACAAAGAGAATGATGAATAAAACTATCATTCTTAGGTGGGGAAACTTCATCTATGAGTTTTAATTATTCATCAAATCCAGGAAAAGGAAAAAATAAAGGTTTCCAAGTAGGGAAAATAGTTTATAAGGGTGACGACTAGGGTTTGGCAGGCCAAAAGTGAATTTTTAGGTTGAAGACCCCTATTTTATAGGGTTGAAATTGGATTTAGGGCTGTAAATGATTGATTCCATCTAGGGTAAATTATTTGAGAGTTATTTATGAGGTTTTGATAGGCTATTCTAAGCCTAAATATTATTTAATAATTTTTTATTATTATTTCTGATTTTTGTAAGGATTATGGAGGATATTTAGACCTAAAATATATTCAAAAAATTCATAATAAATTTTGCATAATTATTTAGTCAATTTATTATAATTTATGAAGGTTCCATGAAGTGTTTTTTCATGATAAATCATCCATAAAATAAAATAAATATTTCAAATTGGGATGCCTAGGTATTGAGGGCAATTTCATATTTTTGAAGGGCAAAACTTGTTTTTTGAAAACCCCAATTGGTGTGTTGGGTTTATCCTAATTTTGTTCCATTTTTTAATGGTTCAATTCAGCTAGGGTTTTTTGTTGGAAATATCAAAAAATATATTTTTATCTATGGTTTTCAATAAATTTTAGAATTCAAAAAATATCCCAAAAATGGGATATTTTAGTGGTATCAGAGCCAATTTCTTGTCCAATTGTGCGATGTGAGTGAATTCAATTGATTGGAAACCTAGGTTTTTGCCAAAATAAGAATACACATAACCTCTTCAAAAGGTGTGGATGAAAAAGGGGATAATGTATGGAGCCATGCATGATTTGTTGCAAGCCATGGAGAATTATCAAAGGGAACTAAAGGTCATAAGTCCCAAGGTTGTGGTAAAGTAGATGGGGTTAAGCACTAGACCTCAAAAGTCTATCTTAGAAGAAGACAAGATTGAAATATAGGTGAATATGGACCTTCAAATTATTAAATTATAGGGCAGATAAATAATAACCTCCAACTACACAAAGGGTAGTTTAGTAATGTGAATGATGAGCTTCAAAAATATGAATCTTTGGGGCAGCCAAAGAGTAGTTTTCAATTGTTTAAGAGGCAAACAAAACAATATTTTTCTAAGGCCCTAAAATCTAAAATTTCAAGGCAACAAGTGGTAAAATTTCAACTAAAAATGGGACCAATAAAATAAGAAATTTCTAAGTTACATGAAAAAAAAAGAGTTGCAAAAATTAGAAAATTAGGGGCAGCCAAGTAGTGAAATTTCTAAGTTTCACAATTCAAAAATAGTAGGGAAGCAAGAAGGAGTTGTCCAACAACTTCATGAGTAGAAAAAAGAGCAAGAGGGAAAAAAGTTAAGAAAGGGGAAGAATCCATTTTGCATATTGAGGGAGTAAAATCAGATTTACAGAATATATGTAGAAGGACCTTTCGGGAAAACCTTGTTGGGGGGTATGCTCATGAGGGAAGTACCTCATTAACTCCTCATGTTGGTTTCTAATTTACTAAGGTTTCTATATCCACATTTGAGAGTAATCAAATTAACCATTTATGTAGTAAGGATTGATTATATTCTCCTTGTACTTTGTTCTCACATTGTTCTTCTTACCATAAGCATTGTGCTAAAAGTACAGATGAGATCAAGGGCATTAAAGGCAGAAGGTAATTCTTCATATTGAATTCAAATATGGGGTAAGGTAAATTTCTAACATGGATATGGGATCCAGGTGAGCCATAAAATAATAGTATTATTTTTTTGTTATGTGGTGGGATGAGGAATAGATCTTGGATAATCTTAAGGAGGGAGACAAGAAAGAAATGTCATGATCTAACGATCAAAGGAATGGTGGTTTGTAACTTATGGACTATTATTTTTCATATTTTTGTTTGTTTCTTCTAAGGTTTATTGTCACCTTGGTGAGTATTTACCATAGGAAAATGTGTTTTCCATACCTCAACTACATGGAGGTGGTCCAAGCATGTCTAAGTGGATTTTCAAACACTAGAAGGAGGAGTTTGAGAAGAAAAATATCATATTGTAGCCATGATGAGAATGACATGATCACATCTTGTGAATTTTGGGTGAGAAAGGATTGTAATTTTGGGAAGTTGTGTGCATCAAAAGAGATTGAAATAATGACAACTTCTAAGTATGGGTAGGTACCAAGGGATTATGAAAATCATCCAACCCCATGCTTCAAAATCATGACAAATTCTAAAGATTATGAATTAATACCACTCCTTGAATGTGAAAAAACTCAGTTGGTGAATAAAATATGGAAGTCTAAATTTTTCAAGAGGAATAAGCCCATTAAACATTCAAAAAAATCTGACTTTTTCATGACAACTTAGCTAGTTGTGTGTAGAAAAATTATTGAAAAGTCTGCCAACTCAACTAGGTACATGTATAATGAAGTCTAAAATTTATAGGACAATAGGGGTCGGAGACAATGAAGGGACAAATAAACAAACTCAACTATTCATATGCACAAGAAATTCTATAAATATTTAAATATTATAACCCCTTATAATTTTTGTAAATGCAAGGGAGTTTGGATCCTTTTCTTGTGACAAAAAGTTGGTATGTGCAAAGAATGAACAACCCTCAAGGTATGAAAAGTACCACTTGTTTCTTTTTTCATTGAACCCAATGAATGTTGGGAATAATAATTTGAGTCAAGAATTTGAGGTAGAAAACTAGTTTGTAAATAAGAAAGGAAGGTCTGAAATTTTGATAAGAGGAAGACTAATTTACACTCAAAAAATTATGAGTTAATTTTGTAAAATATAAAGATGTCATAATCTAAAAAACTAGGGGAAAAGGTTACAGTAAAACTCCCAATAAATTCTCAAAATTCATGCAAAGTCTGATTTTTTCTTCTCAATAAATTTTAAATTGGTGAGGCTAGTACCATTGCCTACCAATGATAAAAATTATAATATTTTTGGCATGATACAACCCATGATTAGTTATGAAAATTCATATGAATTTGGGCACTCCTTTCATGAAAAAAAATGTTTTACAATAGGGAGCAAAGGGGAAGACATGAGTCACACATGAGGGTAGGAATGCAAGGTTGCTTGCATCTCCATGACATCTCCTCTCAAGGTATGCTTTCAATATGGTTCAAATTTTATCTCTTTTTTCAAATTAGGAAAGGTTTATCAGGGCACATAGGAGGTTATAAAGATTTTATGGATGCTTGCCAAGGTAAAATACACTCAGTGACTAAGGATAAAATAAACCTTTTCATATGGGGTAGTAAGGTTTTAATTTCTAGCCATGATCCTTTTTATAACACACCTTATGAGTGCATGATGATATTCATTGAAGTTCTATGTGTGAAAAGTCCATCTAAATGCATTTGGCAAGGGGTAGGTTGACATTTTGAAACATTTCTAAGGTTGTAAAGCATAAATACATTCCTCTAATCATCAAGTACATGTCTCTTTGTGAATTTTTTCTCTCCAAGGTAGGAAAGCTTAATGGCATGAGGGACAAGATTTACATGTTGAGTAAGTTTCCATCCCATAAGAGGCATGAAATGATAAGTTTTAGGACACTACTAGCTCCTCAAATTGAGGAATGTTTGAGTACTAAAGTCACTATGGAGAGTGGGGACAGCATTGATGTCTCTCACATGCCTCAAGGGCATTCCTACCCTTGCTTTCAACCACTTCACAAGTGGAAAGGAAGAAGAGGACTCTCTTTTGGACTCATGTTTTTATGTAATGTACAGAAACTAATTCAGGGATAATCAAGGTCCAAATTTTCAAAGACTACCTTGCTAGATTATACTTTTCAAGCCACTACATATTAAAATTTCATAGGAATTTTATTTTTTCATCATCCTTTTGATACATCTTGGGTATGAGGCCATAAAAGGAGAAAGAGATAAGGCTAGGAGCTCCTATTTTTTCAATTCCAACTTGCATAAAAAGTGAATATTCTTCATCTACATTAGTAGAAGGCTTCTTCATGAGGGTTTTGTTCATTGGGAAGGACCACATATCAATTTTTTCATGAGACTCATGGTGGGGACAACCCCTTAGTTAGAGGAAAAGTAATTTTGGGTGGGGAGGATTTTCATGTCCCCCTTTTTGAAATGACACTATTGAAGACCTTTAGTCTTACTTAATTTCCTAAGGGCTAAGGGAAGGAGAGAAAAAGAAGGGAACATTTGGTATTGTAAAGAATACTTGTAAAATTACCTTATCATTATAATTTAACTTAATTTAGAGCCTTTTTAAGGGTTATGAGTATTGATCCACTTAAGTGAATTATAAAAAGGTATTATTTTATAATTTGAAAAAATTATCAATAAAGGTATTTACTCCCAAATTGGGTGCTTCACTTGGGGAGAAGTTAAAAGAAATTGAAGGGTCTTGTTGAAGGCATCTTGGATCATTATTTGAATTTATAAGTTTTGAGCATGAAAATGCTTGAGATTTGGACTTGAAGATGAAAACCTTCAATATAAGAGATTGATGATGAAAACCCTCATTATTTTGTGGGGAAACTTCATCTAGGAGCAGCCATTATTCATCAAATGCATAAAAAAGAAAAAATAAGGGTTTGCAAGTGGGTAAAATATCTTGGAAGGGTGGCAATTAGGGTTTGGGAGGCCAAAAGTGGATTTTCAAGTTGAATACCCCTATTTTATAGGGTTGTGTTTGGATTTAGAGTTAGAAATGATTACTAGCTAGTTTGAATTGTTTAGGAGTTATTTATGAGGTTTTGATAGGCTATTCTAAGCCTAAACAATATTTAATAATTTTTTATTATTATTTCTCATTTTTATAACGATTGTCGAGAACATTTGGACCTCAAATATATTTTAAAAAATATAATAAATTATTCATAATTATTCAGTCAATTTGGTAAAGTTTATGAAGGTCCCATGAAGTGTTGTTACATGATACATCAGCCATAAAATGAAATAAATATTTCATATTGGGATGCCTAGTGTTTGAGGGAAATTTCATATTTTGAAGGGAAAAACTTATTTATTGAAAACTCCAATTGGTGCATTGGGTTTATCCTAATTTTTTGTTGTTTGTAAAGCGTTCAATTCATCTAGGGTTTGTTTTTAGAAAAATCAAAAAACATATTTTTACCTAGGGTTTTCAATAAATTTTAGAATTCAAAAAATATCCTGAAAATGGAACATTTTAGAATCCATAGTTGTGATGCACCCTCAATATTGAAAAAATGGTAGCTCATTCGATTTTAAAAATAAAATCAAAATCTTGGCCCAACACTTTCTCAAGAGTTAAGAATTGAATGGTGAAAAAACTAAAGGCATTTTAGATTTTTCAAAGTTAAGGGAGCATTGTTTGATTTGCCACAACAATGTTGAAACAATTTAAAGTTTTGGACCATGATTTCGAATATGGATCGATCACTAAAATATGGATTACCTTAAGTTTGAGTGAAATATTATGTGATTGTATCTCAGAATATTTTAATCTTGCTAATTTATGTCAAACAATGATTTTGGGCTCAACAAAAGATGAGAGAATTTTCAATGCATTGTCATTTTAAAGTCAAAGTTAAGAAACAATATTGACAAAAAATGGAGACTTGTTTTAGGCTCTATACAACTAGATACAATGTCCTCAATTTTCCATTTGATAGAGCTCTAGAAATTTGGTAGTTTGACTAATAATTCTTCAATCACACTACAGTTCTGCAATACTAGTTCTGATTCTAACAACTTTTGAAGAGAATGCAAATAATAATTATTAAGAATAAAATGAAAAAAATTGGAATGTTGAAATTTGAATTTTAGGCATCTAAAATCCAATGCTGATTAAGGAAGGATAGTAAATTTTTTGATCAATTTTGAGATTTATTTTATCATTGTTCTGAGAAAGCTTGTTGAAGATAATACAAAGTATATAAATGATTAAGAGGTAATTTGCATATTTTTGTGTTTTTTTTTAATTAAGATAACATGTCTATAATAGTTATAAACTCTATTATAGAGATGCATAAGAATATTGTGGTGTTCCCTTATTATTTTATACCAAATTTATTTGAGGTATTTATAGTGTAATGAAATGTAAGTATCTATATTGGACCAACAGCTTCACTTCCACCAATAGTTTGCATAAATTACTAGAAATTTTTAGAAAACTAGTACATATGTATTTGAATAAATTTCATTTATCCCATAGATGATGTGTTGGACTGACATTAAATTTTTCCCTAACCCTTCAATATATCAACAATAATTCACTAAAAATGAGGCAAGATCTCAACCTCGATCCCCATATCTTTAATTGAACATGCACCACATTCAATGATAAAAATAAAATATACATTAGGTTTGAGAATTTGGGATGTGAAGTCATTTATGTCATTAACCTCTTTTAACACTATCTAGCTTTTTAAGCCTTAAAGACATAGCAATTTTGACTTATAAGGTTATAATTATAGTTTTAGTTACTTATTATTAAGCTTTTTAGTCATTAAAACCATATATAAGTTAGAGCATGTTTATTTTACTTGATTTTATAAATGTATTAAGGACCACTTATGACTTAGTAATAATAAGTGAAAGGTAATAATTATATTTTGATTGGCATGGTTTGTTAATTGAAATAAAAAATATTTGAAAGGCCATTATTGATTATGGATATGTTTAAGACATTTTGGTAGACCTTATTTTATATTTTATATCTCATTTATCAAATGTGTGTGTGTGTGTGTGTGTGTGTGTGTGTGTGTGTGTGTGTGTGTGAATCAGATTTCAAATAATATAATCTAACCTATCCAATAGAGTAAATCCTATAGAAGAACCAATATATTGAAGGAAATATTTATGATTATATCAAATTCTTTAACCAATCTCTTGATATCCCTTTTATATCTATATTGCTAAAAAGAGGGAAAAATAAACAAAATGAAAGAAACCAAGAGAGAGAAAAGACTCAATGTACTCAATGTATACTTACATATTAGTATCTTATATATCAATCTCTTGATATCCCTTTTATATCAATCTCTTTATATCCCTTTTATATTTTAGATTATTATTTTGAGAGACTTATATAGGTTTGTACTCATTTTATACTAAGTAATGTATATTATCTTATTGTACGTATTGCATAAAATGTTCCCTAGAGAGCCATATTTTTGGGACATGAAAGATAACAAAAAAAACATTATTGATTTCAACCTCTCCATCAAGATCATCTATAATCTTGATCATGTTACATACATTTACTTATTTATTTTGATAAGGCTAAAACATGATCAATATGCAAAAATAACTTTAAAAATTATTACATTAAAATAAAATTAACTACTAAAACATTAAAATCCATGTGTGTTTCCGTAATCATTCAATAAAGAATAAACCATTCAAACATATTATTTTGTAGGAAATAAAATATTTCCATGTATATATCAAAACTTTCAAAAATAATATCAGCATACTTAAAAATATCATGACAATATTTCATAAGTACCAAGTATCAATAGAAATTTCAACATAACAAATTAAGTTTTAACTAGAGTCTACATCAAAAACTAAATCTATCAAAGGGGAACCCTTATTATTCAAGTACTTAGTATACTCCATGAAAACAATAGGACATTCAATCAAGTAGGTTGGGGCCCCTTCATAATCATCTACCTCTAACTTAAACTTGTTTAACATTCTAAACTCTATAGGTTGTGTTTTAGGGATGCTAACACATTCCCTGATAGAAGAATTAAGTTTTTTAGGCTCAAACGCTATAATATTAGTGTTAAGTATAACAATTTAATTGAGATGCAATTTTTTAGTTAATTCAAAAATATTTTTAGGTGGCTCAGGCAATGGAACATTATGTTCATTAGGCTAAATGGTAGCATACATGTGTTGAGAGGGCTCACTTGGAGTGCCTCATCTATGAGGATGATTCTTTCAATATGATCCCCTCCATCCTCTATTTCCATGGAAATTAAAAGAGTTAGTAGACAAAGAGTTGAAAACATCCAAAAGGCAGGGTCATTGGCATTGAAATACAAAGAAACACATGTTCCTTGGTAAAATGGTCTAGGAATATGTTAGCAGCCCTAAAACCATGAAAGAATTGACCACCTCAAGATATAACTATGAAGGAGTAGCCTCACTATGTTGATCATCATCACGATCTCAAACATCTCTACCTAAATTATTTGAACCCAGATTCTAGCCTAACATTTAATAAAGTATGCTAAGATAAGCATTTATATAACTGAGCTCAAATACTACCTAATTTTCATGGTCTTAAAAATACAATGAATCAATTTTTTCAATTTTAAACAAAATTTAAATAATACTTATATAACCATAATTGTGCATAAAAATTAATCACTCCATCCTCTTTACAACCATGCTGAAATAACAACTACTAGCTTAAGAAAACCACGCATTACTCTTTCACAATTCTCATGCCACTTTCAATAAAATGATAAATAGGCCATAATCAAATACATAAAACTCAAATACATAAAAATTCTTGGACCTATGAGTTTCATATATATATTTATAAAATTACATGCAACTATATCTTCAAAAATATGAAACCAATATTTCTAATTTTGATCATGCCAAATAATCAAATACTCATTTTGAATAAAAGTTATTCAAACATTTTAGCAAAATATTCAATGGTCTAGGACATGTGTTAGAAGCCCTGTTACCATAAAAGAATCATCCACCTTGAGATCTACTCTTTGAAGGAGTAGCCTCACTATGTTGATCATCATCCTGACCCCAAACATCTCTACCTGAATCATTTGAACCTCGATTCTATCCTGACATCTAATAAAGTATGTTAAAATAAGCATTTTATACAACTGAGCTCAAATACTTTCTGATTTTTATGGTCTTAAAAAATACAATGCATCAAATTATTCAATTTGAAATAAAATGTAAATAATACTTATATAACCATTATTGTGCATAAAAATTAATCATTCCATCCTCTTTACAACCATACTAAAATAACAACTACTAGCCTAATAAAACCATAGATTATTTTTTCACAATGCTCATGCTACTTTCAAAAAAATGATAAATAGGCCATAATCAAATACATGAAACTCAAATCCATGCAAATTCCTAGACCTATGAGTTTATATATATATATATATATATATATATATATATATATATATATATATATATATATATATATATATATATATATTAAATTACAAGCAACTATATCTTCAAAAATATGAAGCCAATATTTATAATTTTGACCATGCCAAATAATAAAATACTCATTTTGAACAAAATTTCCTCAAGCCTTTCAATAAAATGTTAAATGGTCTAAGAAATATGTTAGCAGCCCTATGGCCATAAAAGAATCAGCCACCTCAAGATCTATTGTGTGAAGAAGTAGCCTCACTATGTTTATCATCATCATAATCCCAAACATCTCTACCTGAATCATTTGAATGTAGATTCTAGCTTGATATCTAATAAAGTATGCTAAAATAAGTATTTTATACAATTGAGCTCAAAAACTTCTTAATTTTCATGGTCTAAAAAATACAATGCATCAAATTATTTAATTTGAAACAAAATGTAAATAATACTTATATAACCATCATTGTGCATAAAAATTAATCATTCGATCCTCTTTACTACTATACTAAAATAACTACCACTAGCCTAAGAAAACCATGCATTATTCTTTCACAATCCTCATGCCACTTTCAAGAAAATGATAAATAGACCATAATCAAATACATGAAACTCAAATCCATAAAAATTCTTGGACCTATATGAAATTACACACACACACACACACACACACATGCAACTATATCTTTAAATATCTAAAACCAATATTTCTAATTTTGACCATGCCAAATAATTAAATATTCATTTTGAACAAAAATTCCTCAAACATTTTAGCAAAATGCTCAATCAATACCAGCCACTATGTCAAAATTGATCATTTATATACTCTACATTATCTTCAACAAGCTTTCTCAAAACCCAGATGTTCAATTTGAATGTGTGTGTGTGTGTGTGTGTGTGTGTGTGTGTGTGTGTGTGTGTGTGAGTGATAAGGACCACTTAGGACACAGTCAACTTAAAGTAATAATTATATTTTGGTTTAGAGTTTAGGTTTTTAAACTTGATATAAAAAATATTTTAAAGTTGAACATGGATATGGTCAAGACATTTCGGTAGACCTTATTATATAGTTTATAATTTTAAAACTATGAAAATGTTTTGAATATTCTTTGGCACCATTTATAAAATTGAATAAAATAAACATGCTCTTATTTCTATATAGTTTTAAATTTTAATAATAAATAATTTTCAAACTTAATGTTTATTTTATGGCATTAAATGTGGTGTAAGTATAATTAAAGCTATGGGGATCGAGGTTGAGATCTTGCCTGATTTTTATTTTACAATCCTCACGCCACTTTCAATAAAATGGTAAATAGGCCATAATCAAATACATAAAAATTATTGGCCCTATGATTTTCATATATATATTTCTAAAATTACATGCAATAGTATTTTCAAAAATATGAAACCAATATTTCCAATTTTGACCATGCCAAATAATCAAACACTCATTTTGAATAAAAGTTCCTCAAACATTTCAGCAAAATATTTAATGAAGATAAACCACGATATCAAAATTGATCATTTATATACTCAACATTATATTCAATAATTTTTTCCATTTTTTTAAACCCTAATGTTCAATTTTCATTTATATATGATAAGGACCACTTAGGACACAATAAGCTTGAGATAATAATTATATTTTTTTAGATATGTCATCCTTACTTTTCATAGTTGTTTTGCCCTATGGCCCCATAGTCAGTTTATTATTTATACTCTATACCCTAATTTTTTGACACAATTTTACTATGTTCAATTTAATATATTATTTAGTTGGTCTTTACCACATACTTCTATTAAACAAATAAGAAATTGATTTCCTCTGAGAAATAATGGCATGCAAGATATTTATTTTAAACAATGCACAAAGAACAAAATAAATTATATTATGTGGTTGATTTTTACCTCATGCATATTTTAAACAAACAAGAAACTAATTTCCTCTGAGAAATAATGGCATGCAAGATACTTCTTTAGTATAATGCACAAAGAATAAAATGAATAATATTATATGGTTGGTCTTTACAACATACATATTTTAAACAAACAAGAAATTGATTTCTTATAAGAAATAATGGCATGCAAGATACTTATTTTAAACAATGCACAAAGAATAAAATGAATAAATGTAATAGAACCTGATGATCATTTCAATCATATTTTTGACTAAATCAAAAATACCCATTTCACATATTTTGAGCTTAAGGAAAAGATTTATAGATATACACAAAATTTATAAGAAAATAACATGCACAATTTGTTGAGTAAATAAATTTAAATAAATGTTTTTTCGGGAACCTATTATTATATTTATTCATTTCAAGATAGATGATTGTGCATGCAAACAACTAATCTCAATCTTTAAAACTAAAAAAATACAATTCCATACCTTTAAATCATAAGGAAACCATCTTATAAATTGTTTGTGCCTTTGTTTCCAACCTCTCATCCCAATATTTTGACTACTAGAGCTTTGTTTCTACCAATAGCCTACATAAATGACTAGAAATTTTGAGAAACATCACATATGTATTCCAGCAACTTACATTAATTATGTGGGTGACAAGTTGGAATAATATAAAATTTTGATTTGGGGACCCTCAATATGTCAGTGCCAATTCATTAAAAAATGGGGTAAAATCTAAACCTCAATCCCCATAGTTTTAATTCCACTTGCACCACTTTCAATGCTAAAAATAAAATAAACATTAAGTTTGAAATTTATTTATTATTAAGTTTTGTAGTTATTAAAACCATATAGAAGGAAGAGTATGCTTGTTTTACTCAATTTTATAAAGGGCACCAAAGAATATTCAAAATATTTGTATAGACCAAAATATAATTATTACCTTAAGATTATTGTGTCCTAGGTGGTCCTTATCTCTCTCTCTCTCTCTCTCTCTCTCTCTCTCTCTCTCTCTCTCTCTCTCACACACACACACACACACACACACATGTATGTATGTATGTACATATATAGTTGGTGATTCTAGTTAACTAATACATGTCTCATATAATTTTCCAGTGAATCAAAACCATATATGCATAGTAGGTATGGTAAATATATGTCCTAAAATAGGATAGACTATAATATAAGATGATTTGAAACACATGTATAATAAATTGTATAAAATTAAGGTTATTTGACCTACATATATTTTCCAAGAATTAGCCATTTTCAAAATTTTAAAAACCTACTTATAGCCTTTTGGCTATAAATAATAAATGAAAAAATTTCTAGTCATATGCTCTAAAGCCTAGCACTAGAAATAAGTGTTCATGAGGATGATATAAATCACACACTATGTAAACTGATTATTACCTACTTGAATCTCAATAGACTCTTTGAGGACTTTGGAAATATCTATTTCTACATAGACCCTTCTCTATGGATGTGTTACAAGGAACTTTTGTTGTTTATTACAGATAAAGCAACCTATAGACTTGATAAATTGGTCAACAAAATTGCATGGAGGAAGAGGTAAGCCTAAAAATTCTAACCACACTGGGATTTTAAGTTTAGCTTGTTTTGAGAATTGAAATTCTCAGGTCTAATGGGAGAAAACAACCAAAGTATTGTGTATAAACTACTGGCTATGATTAACAATAGGTTTTCAATGTTCAACGTTTATGAAATGAAACAAGAAGAAACCCTTAGTAAGGTTTTGGACTCCTAGTTTTACTCCATGGCCTTGTTAATGGTTGTGTTTTAATAGGCTCTCTAGAGGAACTTGACCCAAAAAATATGAAACCAATGTAAAATTTTCAAAATAATTATAGAATACAAACTTTGTTAAATATAGAACCATATTTGGTAGAAGAGTATTAGGGTCAAAATCAATACCTCATGGTAGACCTTTGAAATAAACTTCTAGGCTTGTTTCAACACCATTACTTCTCAGGCTCCCACCAGTAATCCCTACATCAAATAATGCATAAATGGTGGTGGATGACATTTAATAAAGGGAAATCAGCATTTTCCAAAGGGCAGAAGGCTAACCTATCTCAGTGCAATAAATGCATTGTTAAAATAAAATTAATTTCACTTAGATGGAATGGCAGATCAACAGTATGAAGGATGGGAAAACCCTAAAAGCTCGCAAACATCTAGTGCTCCATATATATATATATATATATATATATATATATATATATATATATATATATATATATATATATATATATATATATATATAGTAAATCAAATAATTAGTATGATATTTAATCTACTTGTGTATTCTTCTTGAACATATCAATTTTAGTATTAATATAACATAAATTAAGATGTTTTCTTTTACAAAATTCACACTTTTATAATTTATTAGGATTTCCCCTAAATACTTTGATAGGTAGTTAATTGTGAAAGTCATACATTCCTTGTTTTGTTTCACTAATCTCAGTGGACTGAAGATAAAAAACATTTTAGCCACACTATTGTCTCATATTTAAAATCCATCATCTACTAAAAATAAATAAATCTTGGTTGTTAATAAGGCAAATCATAACTTTAGATACTAAAAGTTAATATTTATAACATCTTAGTCTTGTACATTTGACAAATATCAATCAAAGATCTACCATTTAATTTTAGACCCCTCTATTGCTAAATAACTTGTATTCACCATCTCACTTTGCCTAAATACTTATCTCTTAGTCCAATCCATATCATTATGATGACCCGAGTATTTTGCACTACACATAAATATTAAAACCTAATAAACATACTTCATTGTTAGTTTTAGATCAATACCTATTTTCTAGCACTATGGACACTATCGGCCATAGAGGGACACTACTGTCAATGGTAGTGTCTACATCCTTATCTAGTGTTGAGTAGTCAAAATTTGTCCTAATTAAAAATGATCAAAACCTATGGTTCGGCCTAATTTTTTTATTGAACCCTACCATGAGATATTTTTAAATGGTGTGGCATAAATACAATTATAAGCCTTTTCATTCCCCATCTATCAAATACCAAGTAAACAACTCCTAAAGCTAAATCAATCAAATGCACAAGTACTATAATCTTCTCTATTTGTCTTTATTTTCATATCAATCATAGAAACTGTAATACCATAGGTTTGAATCATACAAAGAGTATCCTATGAGCAATATTTGTCAAATTATAAGCTAGATCATTGCATGCATCTTTATAGAATATATTTGATCATTTTGCACACACTTTCACACACATAGGGGAGAAATATATAAGTCTGAGTCCCTCCTTAGTATATTGGATATGTAGATAGTGCCTATTAACATAGGTCTCTTTAGAGAAACTCAATGCCATGAGCCCACTAACCCATTTTTAATCAAACTCATTCTAAGAGTAAAGAAACATGAAGAACTAGGGATCAATCAAAAAAGAATGACAACATGTATCCTAAATATAAACACACCAGTAGAAAGATGACAGAAAAGCCAGAACAATAAAATTGGTGGCATCCAAATCTAATCATTATTTTTTACTTAACACCTATGTTACATTCAGACAGTAGCATTGATGGTATTTTCTAATACCATAGAAGTACAATTTCTAGAATCTAATGAATGATCTAAAACACTGACCTTACATAATTTACACTTGTTTTCAATCCAAATCTACCTGCGTATATTAAAATAGCTAAGTATCATTATTCTTTATTTATTAAAATATATTTCAATAATTGTACTTTACTATTGTTAGCAATCTCAGTTATGTGAATTCATAATATTATTTATCTAATATTTTCTATTAATGGGCTTGTTATAGATTAGTTTATCACCCTTGTGTTAGAACTAAATATATATTTATTAACCCTATATACCCCCAATATAAAAATTTATGTCTAAACATTTTGTGTACCGAACCATTGGTCTCAAAAACCTAGATTGACCTAGGGTTTCCTAATTTACTATATTCCTAAATTTTGATTTTTGATTTAAAATTTTTTAAACTTTAAATATCCATATCTCTTTTTCAAAAAATCATGTTTATCAGGGATACATATACATTTTACTTCATGGCACAATATATGATTGTAGTATTTTATTTTTATGACCCATACATTGCCAAACCAATCTAAAATATACCCAATATAAATAACCAAATGGGAAAACATAAAACCTCTTTTTACAATTCTTCTTGTAATGGTATGGAACCTATGTAAAAAATTCCTATTACGCCAAAATAGTAATCAAATCTAAGGAATATAATTGTGTTGAGAAATCATATAATACATATAAAAATATCTCTATTTTAGACCTTGTGAAACAATGAATTATTTATAAGGATATATCCTATGAAGCATTGGGTAAAACCTAGTTACGAAGTGACATAACATTGGCTTAGTTTTCATATATTATTAAATATTTAATCCAAAATGAAAATATTCTTACCTTTGATTTCAAAAAAATTCCCTCAAAGGATATCATTGATCAAGACTTGCTTTATCAATACACATTATTCTTCACAATAAAGGAAACCAAAAGGAGCACATGCAAAAAGTCTCAGTGGCTTATAATAATACAAAACACTCCATTGATTTTATTGATAAAATTTCACTTTTTGACTTGTTACATAAGTCACCACCATACAGGGGTATTCTCTCAGAAACATTACATATGAAAACCTTGTCAAGTAATGTAGTGCCACCATATGTGGCCTTTGTGTTTAACTCTATAAAATGGACCAAGCATAATATTTCATTCAAAAATACGGGTTTACCATACCCACATACAATGAATACCAATTTCCTATATCTATTCACATATTTGTTCATTCAAAAATTGATACAAAGGTTACAATGAAAGTCAAAACATTGACCAATAAAATATCAGAGAAACCTAATCGACTCATATTATCCAATGCACCTAAAAGACAATTTAAATGATTACTAAGTATCCATATTCTTTACTTCATAATATTTTGGAGTGTCATCTCATATCCCTTCCCCCATAAAGGTTGATATGAATTGACCTCTACCAAAAGGATATGATACTACTACATATTGTGACTACCACCAAGGCCTCGAGCATTCTACAAATAGATGTTACACTTTGAGTCATAAAATCCAAGATATTTTTCATGACCAAAATATTACCTTTGATGATCCTCCAAAGGATTTAGGGTCAAAACCTAGTGAACACCACAATTAGAAAATATTTAACAACCATTTGCAAGATCCTTCTAAGAATGATCTAAAAGTTCAAATGGCATATGATGAACATAAAAAAAAAAAACTATCTTAATTTGAACAAATAGAAAATTATTCACACCACCAAGATTTAACAATCACATCATTCATGGGTGGTGCTTATTTTTTGCATAACCATGTTAGTACTACATAAACAATATTCACTTATAATGTAAGATGTTTGCAACAACTTGGTTCTAATCTAAAGGACTTAAAAAACAAATGAGGTTGGAAATAAACCTTAGGCAACATCATAATACGAATAACTTGTGGGTCTAAAGTGATTAAAACAAGGTTTTTATTTATGACACACACATAAAAATATGCATTTACTTTGAGACTTGGTTATACCATATAGAAGCCAAAATTGACCAAAATCATCAAGGTAACTCCCTTTCACATATTGGAAAATTGATCCATATACCACATGATGGCATTTATTCTTATATTCCACATGTAAAGCATGAATAAGTGGATGCCATGCATACTTTTCACCTATTAAACCATTATCCAAACATTGAAAATGACCCAACCTAAGGTTAAATGAATCTATTCCAAAAATACAAAAAAATTCAAATATTCCAAAAATACAAAAACATTAAAATAATTTAAAAATATAAAATTATTTATCAATCCCATATTTTATTATCTTCATGGCATATAGGTTGTTTTCTCTATGTTTGTATTTATCATATCATTTCATTCATATATACACATATTTTTCATGCATCTTTGAACATAACACAGATATACCCAAACACATGATCTATGCATTTTTAGATATTGGACCTTTCCTCTACTCATGTTATATTGTACATTGGGAGAATTTTCTTCATTGATCATGATTGATACATGTTACATATCCTTTATGATAATTTATAAATTATCATGTTTGACCTTATATTGCTAACACATGTTTATATCCATGTTCATATCTTTCGTAGTGTACTTTATACTTTATACTACATAACATTTTTGCCAACACATATATGTAGGGACTAGTATAATATGCTTATGTTGGTTGTTTATGCTTCATATTTTTTTCAATTCCTTGAGTGTATATAATTGTTTTATATTTTATTTATTTGGAACATTTGAATATGTTCCTTGCATGTTGGCCCATGTGCTATTATATGATAATTTGACATTTGAATATGTCATTCTATGTTGAATGGACATTTAAATATGTCATTCATTTTGATTGTGCACCATTTGAGCATGACCCTTATATGAGGTATATTTGGACCATTATTTTTCATTACATTGAGTGATTTTTTTTTGTGCTTGATTTATTTGTTTGTATTATTACTCTCTAGATATTTCAATGATCTATATCATGAATTTTAGGACTCGATGTGCTCACATATTGTAAACCTAATTTATATATCTACTTAGACATATTATAAATATATTTTACATGATTCATACACATATTATATATCTACCTTATCCTTTTTACGTAAGGCATCTACTAGTTTATATCTCCCTCACCCAAAAAATGAGGCATATCAATGGGGGTATGTCATAAAAGCATGACCTCCACATGTTTCATAGTTTATAAAATATATTGGGGGCATGTCACAAAGACTTGACCTCTACACTTATACACTTACTCAGTATCTCTAGATTCCAATGGGGGTATGTCATAATAGCATGATCTCCAAACTTGCACAAACTCCAATTCAATTTCATGACTTGGATTCTTATACGTTGCACTAATTTTACATAGATTTAAAACATATTTTTTAAGATTTATGACACATATACTCCAGTTCATATATATTATAGGTTCATATGCCATGCTATTTCACTAAAAATTATTAAAAAATTCAATTATACTATTCACCAAGCTACATTAATTACACCAAGATGTATTGTTATCTAGCCTTTTGTGCTATAATAATTGGTTCATTTTATAGTTTGAAGTGATTAAATCATTCAAACTCACCATATTTATATATTGGAGTGACTAAATCATCAAATCTCACCATATTTATTAGATGAGGTTATGAAATCACTCACCCTCACCATATTATATAGTCACACTTGAATTGTTTGATTGAGATATAATGATCTCAATGGCCATGTCATAGCTCATCCTTACACTAGATTAGGGGCATAACGCCTTCTAATATCCCTTTTCATATCTCCAAGGTCTAATTATAAACCTTTTATCTCTTTTACTCTTCATAAGGAATCATGTTTACCAAGTCAAATCATCAAGAGGTAACATGGTTGTATTGACACACAGGTGTACTCATCCCTTGCTCTCTTTATTTTAAGACATTTCAATTATTTCAAATTTTAGATTATATCTATTGATTTATACTATAAGATGTTCTTGTTTATAGGTCATACACCATAAAATCACTCAAATTGGGCTCAATAAAAGTCAAGGTGTGTTATACACACCCAGGTGCTCATTTTTTTCTTTTAACCTAGTAATTTCATACTTATGCATTACTAGATTAAAGGGGGGGAATGTAGATACTAAAACTGAATATTTATAGCATCTCAGTCTTATACATTTCACAAATATTAATCATGGCTATACCCTTTAGTCTTAAACCTCTCTATTATTGAGGGCTTTCATTCTCCATCTCATTGTGCCTAAATGATTATCTCTTAGTTTGATCCATATCATTTTAATGACCTAAATCTCCTACACTACACATAAATCTTGAAACCTGATAAGCATCCTTCATTGTAATTTTTATATCATTAGCTATTTTCTATCTCTCTAGACACTACCGGTAATAGAGGAACACTACCACCAATGGTAGTGTCTAGATCCTTATCTAGTGTCTAGTAACCAAAATTCATCCAAATAATCAAAACCTATGGGTCTGGCTAATTGTCTTATTAAACCCTACCATGAGATATTTTCAAAAGGTGTGGTATAAATACAAGTTTAATCCTTATCATTCCTCCTCTAGTAAATACCAAGAAAACACCTAGTAAATCTACATTAATTGACTATAAAAATGCTTTACTCTAACCTATTTATCCTTATTTTTATATCGAGCATAAAATAAGTCATACCATAATTTTGAAGCATATAAATAGTAGTCTATGAAATATATTTGTAAAAGTACAAGGTAGATAAGTGCATGCATATTCATATAGTATATTTCACACTTTTTCACACACTTTCCCTCACATGGGGTAGGGGGGTGGGGCAGGCAGGGGGTGCATACATAAGTCTAAGTTCATCCTTGGATTATTGGTTATGTAGGTAGCACCCATTGATAGAGGCATCTTTAGGGTAGATTGGCATCATGAGCCCATTAACCCATTTTGTAGAAAACTCATTCCAAGGGTGAAGAGATAGGATTTGATCAATTAGTAAAGAGTGATGACATGTATTCTAGATCTGAATACACAATCAAAAAGGTGATAGAAAACCCATAACATATAAGTAGATCACACCCAGATCAAGTAATTATTATGTATTGGACACCTATGTCACATTTGAATATTAGTGTCAATGGTAGTGTCCATATTTGATGCTAGTGTCTAAGGCCACAAAAGTACAATTTATAGAATCTGATGATTGATCCAGAATAGTGACCTTACATACTTTACACATGTTTTTAGTCTAGATCTGCATCCACATAGTACACCATCTAAGTATCATTGTTCCTTATTTATTGTAATATATTTCAATGGTTGTTCTCTATATTTTTAGCAATATCAATTGTATGAATTCAAAATATTATTTATCTAAGTTTTTTTATTACTTGTCCTACTATAAAATAGTTTATCACCCTTATGTTATAACTACTTATATATTTCTTAACCTAGATAACCCCACATCTAAAAATTTAGGGTTAAACATAAAGTGAAAACACTACTTAACAATAGTCAATAGGAAGAATTACACACCAAACAAAATCACAACAAAGTCAAACAATGTATCACATGTTATGAATACATTGATATTGACAACAAAACATTGGCTCATTATGAGGGGTTTTACATTAGATCCTACTATTGGATCGACCTTTAGGTTAATGAGTAATGAAGCTAGTATTTTTTCATACCTTTGATAGTTTGATGTTTATTGACCACTTAACCTATAAAAATACTAAATCTAATGTGGTCTACCAAAGCATAATTTTCTCATTTTCAAGGAAAATAGCTAATAACAAGTTCACCAAAGGGGTTACTCTTATATTAATATAAAAAAACTCTATTTATATAAAAAAATGTATTGGGTTCTTAAACAATGTTGGTTAATTTTAATATGCTTTTTGGTTTTTTCTAGTATCCAAACATGATGATATCTTCAACTTAAGCTTGTTTATTTAACTCAATGCAAGAGTTGGCCAATGGCATCACTTTTAATGTTAGGTTGTGGAGCTAAAAGCTTCACTGATGCAAATAGGGGAGGAGGTTGCTGAAGGTTGCTGAGTTGCAGAGCAACCGGCATCGGTCTGATCAGCTGACGTCGATCAGGTTAATGACGAGAAGCAACCAACGTCGGTCAAGGATCGACCAGCGTCAGTCACCTCCAGGAAGACAGGGACTGACATCAGTCACCTGTGCGGTTTAGAACTACAAGTTTTACAAGCCGTTAGTTAACGAACCAAGTGTTTGCATGTCAAGAGCCAAATTTAGACTAGAAGCTGTGGATCTAATTATTGTAATTAGATGTCTAATTATTGTTTGCATGAGATCTATTTAAGAGACTCATAGGTTGTATTGTAAAGGTATTCTAGTTTGAGTTGAGAAAAGTTAGCTCCTTCTGTGTGTGAGGTGAGCAAGGGTGTTCCTCCTAGTTCCACAGCAGTGCCAAGTGTGGGTGTTAGTTTTGGAGAATCAGAAGGGTTCTTCAGGTGTGTAGGATCTTGGTCAATAGGTATGCATAGCTACATTAGGAGATCTACATGGTAAGTAAGATCATTGATCTATAGGTGTATGTGTGTGCATGATCTAGGTTTGCAGGTGTGCAGAACCAGATTGATTTGCAGGTGTGCAAGATCAGGGAGGACAGCAACACAATAGAGAGCAGGGTCAGGTGGGATCTACTTGGAGTACAATGTGTACTCAGAAAGAGAGCAAAGAGGAAGGCAAGTAAGATCCTTTCATAAGTAAGATCATCTGAGGTGCAGGTTGTTGTAGGTTTAGGGGAGATCTACTTGAAGTACGTTGAGTACTTGTGGAGTGTGTGGAGCACTTGTGGAGTGCATGGAGCACTAGAGTACTGGCAGTAGTAGATACTGACTGGTTGGAGGTGAACACCAACTCTGTGTTTGAGTTGTGTGTTGGGACCATAAGAGAGAGAGCTTTGAGGGAAGATTTACTGTTTATGCCCTAGAGGTGTGGGAGCCCTAGAGGTGTGTAAGGAAGAAGAACTGTGGCAATCTTCTTTATTGTATTTCTTTTTGGAAGAGTATTAATACAATTGTGTATCGTCTCTCATATTCTATGTTATTTTTGAATTCTAGTTACTTGTGATTCGGGTTTAATTCCGCATGTAAGTTGCTTGTGTATGGTAATCAATTGTGCTTCTGTTATTTCCCAACAAAGTGGTATCAGAGCTAAGGTTGCAGGGAGCAAGTTTTGTGTTTGATTACAGGTCACTCTCAGGGGTTTTTGATTGAGTGGGAGTAGAGCAATGGCAAAAAAAAGTAAGCTAAGAATGGAAGAATTGAAAAGCATGAATGGTCAATTACGGTCCTATGGAAAGAAAGAGCAAGGAAAAGAAAATTGTTAGTTTGTGGAAGATCAGCATGAAGGAACTGAAGAAGTAGATGTTGCAGGTGTTGTTGCACAAGATGCTCTGGTATGTTTCTTGGATAAAGTAGAATCTTGGTTTATAGATTTTTTTGCCTCTTTCCATGCAGCCCCAAGGAGAAGAGCTGGTGAGCCTTGTCAAAGAATTGGCAAAGGGGAAGTGAAGCTGAAATTGCAGGTGGCCAACACATGGGTGTTGAAGAAGTTCATGCAGGTCCCAGTGTTGAAGATATGGCTAATTTTTTTAGAAAAGTTAGGTGATGAGAGATGCACAAGAACTCTCACAGTGGATACACTTGAATTAGCTGGTGGTAAGAAAGCAGGTACCCTTTATCTACTTGCTTATATTACTGATTCTTCTTTTGTTGTGGAGACGTGGCTTTGTAAGCTTGGTCACATGAGCAAGAAGGAGATGCATGTTCTTAAGAGGAAGTCAAATGTGTTTGAAAAGCTTAAAAAATGGAAAGTCTTGGTGTTTATGGAGGAGATGGCGGATAGAGATCAGTGGAGAAGGCTGAGTAACTCTAGGCAAAGCAATTTCGACAGGGATTTGATTCAAAGAAAGCTCACGAGTAAAAATTCATCACTCACAGGAAAACACAGGTATCGGTGTTGGTCAAGAGGAACCGGCATCGAACAGACAGGTGCCAATGTCGGTCATGTGTAGATCAAAGCCGATGATGTCAGGCAGGGTAAGACCAACGTCGGTCAGGAGGATCGACGTTGACAATAGGTAAGACCGACATTGGTCAAGAGGACTGACATCGGCAACAGGGACACCGACATCGGTAGAGTTGGTAGTCAGGACAAGTGCATGGAAACTGACATCGGTCAGATGCAGACTGTGTAGTGATCGAGGTCAGTCACTGTAACAGATTTTGGGTGGACAACAAGCTATCAAGGAGTCTCAAATGCCCATATGGAGGAATGAAGGTGGTAAGTAAGCCTCAAATTTGTTGTTCCTCTTCTTTATACTCGTTGCTCACTGCAGAGCAAGAAGGATCCAGGAAACAGTGGGAGCATGGCATGATGAGAATGTAGAACCAAGTGGGAGATTTGGTAGGGTTCCCAGCTGGTATGAAATCACAGAGATGAATGGATACCTTAGTTAAAGAATAGAGAGAATGGACACGTGAGATGGAAGACCAGGTCATATGGTCTAGAGGAAGCTGCAGGACAGTGGTACAGATTTGATAGGTGGATGACAAAGCATGGCTTTAGTCAATGTCAGGGTAACTACTGTGTTTATCTTACCAAGTGGATGATGATAGCTACATTATCCTGTTACTGTATGTGGATGGTATCTAGCTAGCAGGTTTATACATACAAGATTTTGTTGAGCTAAGGGTAAGGTTAGTTCAGTGGCATGTCATGAGGAATTTGGAGCAGCGAAATTCTTTAGCATGAGAGACATGAAAGATCACAGGGTGATTTTGTCTCCAGTGGGAGCTGATGTGAATCAGGTGTTGGTGAGGTTCAATATGCAGGATGCAAAACTGGAGCACACCAAGGGCTGGATAGTTCAGTGTCTGAAATCACATGAGATCTGGTATAGACCTGAGTTTTTCCAAGCAGTGTGAGCTGTCAGAGAGTTAGGAGCCAATTCGGGGAAGTGGGTTCTCAGGTATTTGAGAGGGACCAGCAGCAGGTATACATGTTATGCAAGTTCAGGACTCACTACATGGGTTTGTAGGTTCAAATGTGGCAGGGTACTCAGATGATAAGTGGTGCACCACAGGTTATGTGGTGGGTGGTCTTCAGGGTTTAGCTTGAAGAGGGATACAAGCCAGGAAATAGATTAGATGAGGTATAGGTACAGGTATAGTGCAATTATTTATCTCCAAGTGGGAGATTGTTAGGTTGTGGAGCTAAAATCTTCACTGATGCAAACAGGGGAGGAGGTTGTTAAAGGTTGTTGAAGGTTGCTAAGTTGTAAAGCAACTGGCGTCGGTCTGATCAGCCAATGTCGATCAGGTTAATGAAGAGAAGCAACTGACGTCAGTCAAGGATCGGCCAGCATCGATCACCTCTAGGTAGACAGGGACTGACGTCGGTCACCTGTGCGGTTTAGAACTACAAGTTTTATGGGCAGTTAGTTAACGAACCAAGTGTTTGCATGTCAAGAGCTAAATTTAGACTAGAAGCTGTGGATCTAATTATTGTAATTAGATGTCTAATTATTGTTTGCATGAGATCTATTTAAGAGACTCATAGGCTATATTGTAAAGGTGTTCTAGTTTGAGTTGAGCAAAGTTAGCTCCTTCTGTGTGTGAGGTGAGCAAGGGTGTTCCTCCTAGTTCCACAGTAGTGCCAAGTGTGGGTGCTAGTTTTGGAGAATCAGAAGGGTTCTTTAGGTGTGTAGGATCTTGGTTAGCAGGTGTGCATGGCTAAATTAGGAGATCTACATGGTAAGTAAGATCATTGATCTGCAGGTGTATGTGTGTGCATGATCTAGGTTTGCAGGTGTGCAGAACCAGATTGATTTGCAGGTGTGCAAGATCAGGGAGGACAGCAACACAATAGAGAGCAAGGTTAGGTGGGATCTACTTGGAGTACAGTGTGTACTCAGAAAGAGAGCAAAGAGGAAGGCAAGGAAGATCCTTCCATAAGTAAGATCATTTGAGGTGCAGGTTGTTGCAAGTTCAAGGGAGATCTACTTGAAGTACGTTGAGTACTTGTGGAGTGCGTGGAGCACTTGTGGAGTGTGTGGAGCACTGGAGTACTGGCAGTAGTGGATACTAACTGGTTGGAGGTGAACATCAACTATGTGTTTGAGTTGTGTGTTGGGACCGTAAGAGAGAGAGCTTTGAGGGAAGATTTACTGTTTATGCCCTAGAGGTGTGGGAGCCCTAGAGGTGTGTAAGGAAGAAGAATTGTGGCAATCTTCTTGTTGTATTTACTTCTGGAAGAGTATTAATACAATTGTGTATTGTCTCTCATATTCTATGTTATTTTTGAATTCTAGTTACTTGTGATTTTGGTTTAATTCCACATGTAAGTTGCTTGTGTATGGTAATCAATTGTGCTTCCATTATTTCCCAACATTTACTCCCATTTGGATGATTAAAATGTTCAAATCTAGAAGAGATATTAGTGAATATGTATTTGATCCATATAGTACAATAGTGAGTTTGAAGGTCCAAGGTTGTGGTGTATTTTGAGTATATTGTTCTATGAAGCCATACACATTTTTTATCGATTCTACAAATCCATTCAGCTATCAAGACAAATATAGCTTGGTTTCTTTCATATTGAAAAATATAGATCAATACATGTATTTATGGGACATAATTATTGATTTATAAAGATGCTAATATTTATTGTAAAATATGATTAGCTTATTTCACATTGACAGTTATGAACCAAGATATGTAATTATCGGATATAAGAATTAAGGTCTAAAGATGACAGTGTATTTGGTTTGTATTCTTTCACACTGAGAGTTTCAGACCAAGATATGTATTTTTGGGACATAATAATTGAGGTTTAGATACCGACAATAGTTCTCTTATCTATACATTTTATGATTTAAATGTCATAATTTAGATCATGTGGTCTTGTGGTCTTCATACAAGATTGGTCTACTTGTCTATTTCCTTCTACAATATCTCAAATATTTTGTTAGGAAGTAGTTTTTGTTTAGTCAGACAATACTGATATAGATTAAATTACTAGAGACTTAATATAGTATATGTTTTATTCGGTTCTTTTAATCTTAACAAGGTTTGTATGATGGATCTATTCTGGTAATCAGTGGAAAAGGTTATTTTAAATATTGGTGTCATAATTAAGTTTCCTATAGTCTTAATTAAATTACTAGAGACTTAATATAGTATATGTTTTATTCGGTTCTTTTAATCTTAACAAGGTTTGTATGATGGATCTATTCTGGTAATCAGTGGAAAAGGTTATTTTAAATATTGGTGTCATAATTTATAAGGAATAGTCTTATAAATTCATTGATTAAATACATGATTGATACAATTTCTCTCTCATATGATAAATATCTAATCTGGGATATTTGTTTCTATGTGTGATGTAGATTTGAATCATGTGGTATTTTTTTTTTTGGAATTGAATAAGTCCTAACCCATAGGACAAAAATGGGCTCCATTCTTTTAGCTACTTTAGATGTCATATTTTGGTGGCATAAAAATTTTATAATATTAAAAAATAATTTCAATTTAATATGATGTTATGTTTTGTAAAATTATTTATAATTATGAAGTTTAGAATCATATAAGCCTCAGAATTTCACATAGTGGAAAGTATGTCAACCCATCTTGAAAGTGGTCAACACTTGTCCCCTAAAATTTTTGAGATTGTGAAGTGTTGAGCATATCTATATCCTTTAGAACTTTGCATTTCTCATCTATTTCAACATTTTTCTCCATTTGGAAATTGGTTATCAATCAAAAGTAAAGGAAATCATTGATCCTTTAATCTCTATATTATTTCAAATCTAAAAATTGAGACTATTTAGGAATGAAATAAGTGTGATAAATATAATTGAACATCAACCACCCACTATCATTTAAATAATAAGCATCAACAAATCATGGAAGTGACATTCATAGAAGACAATTAACATAGAGACTATCATAAATAGGGTACATGATTGCATAATAAGTTAATATTACATATGGGAGGAACAAGTAACACCATATAAACTATCTACTACAAAGATCTAGTGCTTAACCATTTGAGACCTTCAATATATATAGAAAATTATTACTCTTGTGATTACAAATTTCCATTCCTAATTTCAACATTCTTGGCAATTACCATATTTTATAATTGAGTCAAGTTTTATAATGGATAAAATTACTCTATAGCATGCAATGTATAACCCTAGGCATATCTAAAATATAATAATATTGTTAACGTGAAGTAGTACAATGCCTAAGTGGCCTCCATAAAGATCATAGAGAATTACAAAGATTCTTCAATTTATTAAAAAACTGAGGACAGTAATAAATTAATTTGTAGATATTTAAATAGTACATAGATCCATTTAATACTATAAAAAATATCACTATCATAAACACAACCAAGTTAAAAAATATCTTGCATATATATTTTTTCATGATTATCCATCATTTTTCAGGTTGGTTATTATTTTTTAAACCCATATTTTCCCCACTCTCAGATGTTTTGATCTTTACACTCTACAAACTTTAGTTGCATTTAATTCTTCCCAAATTCTAAGTTTACCTCAAGAATTAATTTCCATTTTAAAAACATATATATTATAAATATTATCTTGTTTCTTACTTTTTAAAAGTATAAAAAACATACACCTATATAACCATTCCATAATTTGAACCAATGGGTTTGATAGTGTTGATCCTCCTCTATGTTGAGTGCATCTATGGTAAGTTGTCCTTGCTTGCTTTTATGACTTATTTGTTCCTTGTGTATTTCAAATGTTTAGAATACCATATTTTTTTTAAAACCATGGAGCATGTGCATAAAGGTTATTATTCCACATTAAATATAATGATTGAGCTATAAATAAATGTATAGTTTAATTTTTTTTAAAGTATGTATGTTTACCATATAGCAAGTGACTCCATTCTCTCCCCATGCTTGAACAAATTCATTTGTGAAACTTGAAACAGATTCAGTAAAATGATTATCATCTCTCTCATTTAATTTATCCTTGTTCATGAAAAGTAACAAAGAAGACAACAAGCTCCATGCCTTATTTTTATTTAATTGAGACATACATATTTCAAGTCAATCATTCTTTATGTCAATAAGAGCCTTATATATTTCCCATTGACCGTTTTCACACATTCAATAACATTTTGGATAAATGTCAAGATTTGTCACCTCCCATTGATGGCTTGGATGGAACATTACCTAAATCACTTGATCTTGTCAAAAAAATCATATTTTTGCATTACATCCATGCAAACCCACATCTTACAATAATTTTTCAATTTCTTGTATGGATTTTTATGAATCTTCTTGTGGATGTCTATTACAAAAAAATAAAATTGATAAATAAACTAACATGTCTATCATCCTCATAAAATCATGTAAAGTGCATATATTTACTTTTTGAAGAGGAATTGGTAGTATTGGATCCATATTGGGATCAAAGTCATCATTGCTAAAAGGGATCCCTTATTTACAAGTCCAAACACCCTTGTTCCAACCTTTATTTTGACCTTTGGAATTTTATCTAGGATGCATGAAATAAATAAAATTATGCTTTGAATTTGCTTCATGACTAAAAGTATACATACATTTAAGTGTCTTTAAATTTGAAGTTAAATTCCACTCGACCTAATATGAACCATAACCTTCAACATGAATTCTTTCCCGAATACCATGTGAGGTGATCAATGTTGTAAATTATGTATAAAGGAAGTCCCATTTTAAGGTTTGATAACTTTCCTTATTTATTTTGAACAAACCAAGCCACAAAATATGGTTATATTATTATTAAAAAAATCATCAATATGAGAGATATTTATATAGGGTGCTCTATTCATTAAGGTAATTGAAACTCTCTGAAACTTAACACTTTTTATCAATTCCATATCATATAATTTTATATAAATAATAAGTTTTATTTTGATGCCTCAACTGAAATATCATAAAAATGAACCATGGCTTGTATAATGTTTTCATCTTCGAACCACTTATTTTTTTTCAAATTCAAACTAAATGGAATTTCTTTCTAATTAGAATTTCTTTCTTTCCTTTTTAAGATTCAACATTGTAACATGAATGTGAAACATATTTCCTACAAGATCAACAATTTTATTTGTTCTTATTAACTCATTCTAATTTCACAATAGATTTTTGAGGTACTAAGACTTTGGTGATCCCAACACTTAACATTCATGCACTCAATGTCTTTAAAAGTTCTTTGTATGCCCTTATACTAATTCTCACACCATCACAATCACCCTAGATATTTTTAGTAGTAGTAGAAGATGATATTTGATCTATTATTTGGTAAATTAATATTTTCCTCAAATAACCAAACCTAGGTTTTGGAAGCATAGATAATAATTCATCTTTTTTAAAATACACTCTTCATAACATGGCCCAATTTATCCCCCAACTCAGTAGTTTTTTTAGATTTGGAAGGATCAATAATGGATTTTAAATATTCTAACCTTTTTTCCAAACTCCACCAAAAGGGACTCAATAATCCATACCATACAACTTCTTCACCCTTGTCCTTCCTCTTATAGGACTCTTCTTTAATTTTTTAAGGATTACTTGGATGTTAAATAATGGATTTAAAATTCTCATTTTCCTCTTTCATTTGTAAGATCTTTTGGGACAAATTAGTTTTTAATTGAAGTTGTCCTTTGACTACTTGGTTCAATGAAATGACATCTTCTACAAACTTTTTATTCACCTTAATAAGACTAGATATCACATTCTCTAGTTCAAATGCTTTATTTATCATAAAATTAAGATTGTTCTTAAGATCAACTTTATTTCCATCCAACCTCTTGAAATACCCAAAAAATCCAAATTCACCTTAACACAATTTTTTTTAAGGCTAGTGATACTTTGAAATTGAGGCTAAGAATATGAGAAAGGATCACACAAGTATAATTCCCCATTAACACATACATCTACATGCTTCCAACCTAGAATATTTAAAATATTTTCATCTACGTCACCTTTTCATATTTTTTGTTTTGTTTTTGTAAGGATTGCATATCCTCATCTAAATCCACATGTAACACATATGGTATCTTTCTCTTGTTGCACATGTTTACACGAGGATCCATTTGGAAAAATAAATAAAACCCAATGTCGGTGATGTTATGTCATAAAATATTATAAAAAATAAATATAATCTCACATAAATATTGGGATTAAAACAAATGAAAATCTATGTGTCTTCAAGGCTACCTTACAAAATAGAAAAGAGGATAAAAGAAAATACCTAAGTTGGATATAATGTTATGTCCTACTTATGTTTTTAAAAATGGATAGTATGTATATTTATATGGATACATGGATACAAAATCTTAAGTTAAGATAGATATAAAATCATGCATTATAAGGAATAATGAGGTACATTAAAGGATGTCCCAATTTTAAAAATAAAAATAAAAATATGATTTAAGATCATAGTAAACTGCAAAGGTCAACCATAAACTTAGACAAACTTATCTATAAGTTTGTTTACAAATAAATAAATCAATCAATATTATTTTGATATAATGATATTAAAGTACAGTCTATATTAGAATATGACTCATGAAAATACAAAAAAACATAACACTTAGTTTAACATGTGGTAAGGCTATGATGTGATGCCTAAAAATTACATTTGAACATAGATCACACTGAATTTTCATTATATGATCATAATATGTGGATAATGAAGTGTGATTTATGCTCAAATATGGCTTAGTGTAATACACCATACCATAACTATATATTACATGGGATCACACTTCTAAAAAACCCCCTAGTTATAAGTCTTATGTCACCAGCTCCATTATATTACTAGGATAATTAGTTTTAAATTTTTTATAAAATTACTCATCTTTTTATCACTTTCAGTGCCTAATTTGCAAGGAAATTGTACACTTTTGTTTACCTTTCATGAAATGAGTTTTACATGGAATTCAATGGGTTTCAAAATGGCACTTGCATATTCTAATATCTATTAGGACCTCACATTTGGGAATCTATATTTCATTCCAAAAACAACTAAAATATATTGTGTGATAGGAATTGGCAAATAATTATCAAACCTCACAATAAAATCATATAATTAAAACTAGAACACACAAGTACCAACAAAAATATAAGAAGGGGATTAAACCTTATAATTATCTCATACCTTCAACATAAAATTATTATTAACACAAATGGAGATGAAAAATAATATATTTCGAACAATTTTAGAATCTATGATACTTTCTATTTGACTTAACTCTTTCCCAAAATTCCATTTATCAATATTTATTGTACTTGGGCTATTCAAGAAAAATAATAGTGTTTACCAACTTATTGGAATTAAATATTTTTTTGATAAAGTAAGGCAGCAGACCAGGGGCCGAACCCTTTACAGAGCAAAGAAGACAAGAAGGCAATCAAACAAAATATGCCTTCTGAGAAGAGATGGCACTAACAGAGTACCAAGAGACATAGCAGACAAAAATAAATAAGTAATGGAAAGATGAGAGTCAGAGAGGTCTCTCCTTACATAACCATTGATTCGAGAAGATCATTTAGTTTCTTAGTATTCTCTGTATTGATAGTAGGCCCAGTGTTACCCACTTCTTTCATCATAGACATGTTCAGGAGAATAGAATTTTGGAGCCCATTGGTGAAGTTCTGATCCAGCTTCTAAATATGATCCTTCAAGGCATTAATTTTAGATTTCAAACCAATCTCATTCTCAATTTCCTCACCAGCTTCCTCGATATATATTTTCCCCCTTTTGTCAGCAGTTTATGTAATGTCAGCACCATCCTCCTCAATAGCCTCAAATTCCCTAGTCTCTTGCTTCCCTTCAATGTCCTCAAAAATTTCTTGGATTTCCAATTCATTTGACTCTTCCTCCTGGGTGTCTTCCTCTGATGCGCTCTTCGAATAGTCAATAAGTCTAGCCTTAAGAGCGGTTTTACTAGCAATCCACCCCGACCTTCAAACTCCAGAGGAGAATCCCTCCTTATTAACCTTAGAAGACTTATAAGATTTACCACATTGACCCCCTGTGGTCCTACCAGAATTTTTGTGGGTCCCCACAGTGGTCCCCCTAATATTTTCTTCCTCTACATCAACGTTCCTCTTCTTGCCCTTCTTGCTCACAAAGGAGCTATGGGTGTCAACAGGGGTCTCTTTTAGGGTAGAGAAAGAGACTTCTTTAGCTTTGGTAGGAATAGGGGAAAAATAGGACTCATCGATAGCATCACCAGACAAAGGATTAGAATAAATATCCCCACTATCAATTTTGATAGTCTTGGATGGCTCAAGGGCTCGATGAAAATTATACAAATAGAGAATGAGGCCCTAGTGTAGGGGAATAGGATTCATATCCAGCTTTTTAGACATTTTTGCTCTCACCCTAAAGACAAAATGTTCTAGAGAGGAGAGCAGGTAAAAAGGAAAATTGATTAGAGCATTACACCTGAAATGATTTAAAAGGGGGAGATGGTAATTATAGAACCTATTAAATCATCCTTTGAGCATGAATTACTTCATGAGATTGAATCACACTCCGTCCCATGGCTCAGGTAGTTTAGCATGCTCGAATCCTCCTTGGTAAGGAACAAGTTCTTCGCCTTCTCCCAGGAATAGTTTATGGCTTGAGATATCCATAATTTTTGTTTTCCTTTGAAGCTTTATCCCCTACATGGACATTCTTGTAGCCATAGCAATCACCTTTTTAGAAATCTCAAAACTGGTTCTACCAATAGTGACTCACCTATTTAACTAAGACCTCACAAATTGCTCAAACAAGTTTTCATTTAACCCATTGAGCCTTTCATATCCAGATTTTTAGACATTTTTTCTCTCACCCTAAGGAAAGAATGTTCTAGAGAGGAGAGCAGGTAAAAAGGAAAACTGATTAGAGCATTACACCTGAAATGATTTAAAAGGGGGAGATGGTAATTATAAAACCTAGTAAATCATCCTTTGAGCATGAAGTACTTCATGAGAATGAATCACACTCCATCCCATGGCTCAGGTAGTTTAGCACGCTTAAATCCTCCTTGGTAAGGAACGAGTTCTTCACCTTCTCCCAGGAACAGTTTATGGCTTGAGAGATCCATAATTTTTGTTTTCCTTTGAATCTTTATCCCCTACATGGACATTCCTATAGCCATAGCAATCACCTTTTTAGAAATCTCAAAACTGATTCTACCAACAGTGACTTGCCTATTTAACTAAGACCTCACAAATTACTCAGACAAGTTTTCATTTAACCCATTGAGCCTTTCTAGGTATGAGCTAATCCCCCCTTCTTTACAGTAATGCCAAAATAGTGGATTATCTTTGAACTCACAACAAGAGACTGGTTCTGTTTGAATTTGGTCTCCTCCCATTTTGGATTTATAGACTAAACCCATAGAGTTCCTAATTTTAACCTTCAACTTTGAAGTGGTTACAAACCCTTGCTCCCGATTATGCATAATGATAATGTGATGGCTCATAATTTAAAATACCATATAGAGATGACGTTTTCTACTCCCATGCTTGGAAATCATTTCCCAACAATCTTCATAATGAGACCCATGCACCTTAACATCTTGATACAATATATCATGAATGATTGTCAAAAGAGTACAATAGTTATCAAGTTCTGAGATCCACGACGGCCCCCTCCAAATGGACTGCCTACAAGAGTTATCCTTCTCATAATTTTGATTCATCCTTGACAATTCATCTCCTTTTGAATAATATCCCTAATGTTTAAAAGAATATTAGCAACTTGGCGCCAAACCTACCAATCTAAAAATTGTTGACCAAGATTGGCACAGGCATCAGCAACATTGTTTCCCTCTCTGTAAATATGTGACATATCCACTCTAGAAAACTTCTACAAAAGAAATTAGATATCCCTAATGATATCTTTTATCTTAATTCCCACATTTTATGCTTTATTAACTGCATCAATGACCATTTTAGAGTCTCCCTGTATACTCAAGTTCCTTATTCCTAGGGATATAGCCAATTTTAACCCCCATAGAAGAGCCATTGCTTCATCATAGTTATTGCTCTAGATTCATATTCTACCAGCATATACAGCAATCATCCATCCTTTATCATTTCTTATAATTCCTCTTCCACTAGCTTTACCATCAGACTTGGATGACCCATCAAAGTTGAGTTTCATCCATTTAGGCTTTGGGGGAATCCATTTAGTATTTAGTCTTTGTAGAATTTTGGAGTTATTATAATCAGGGATATGGTTTAAAACCTTCCATTTAGCTGCAATTTGATTTTCAACTTGAGTTAGGGGTTTCTCTGAAAAATGAATATGGGTAGTGGTGATACTTTCCATAAGATTCTTAACAAAAGAATGAAACACCTGAGATGCATTTCTAGCAATGTCCCTTAAAATTCTATGGTTGCGCTCTATCCATAAAATCCAACTCAAATAGGGTAGAGTTTGATTCCATAATTCCATAAGCCAGGGATGTGTAAAGGTGAGATTCCAGCTGAGGATAACTTCCTTAAGGTCAGAGTTATAGACCTATTCAATACCAAAGTTATTTAGAATTATGCCCCATAATTCCCAGGCAAAATCACAGTGAATGAAAAGGTGTGAAACTGTTTCCTCTTTTGAACCACACAAACAACATCTGTTAACCAAGATAAACCCTCTCTTTTGAAGGTTATCCTAAGTTAAGATTTTGTTATGAGCAGCAACCCACCAAAACATGTTAATTTTTAGTATAAGTTTATAATTACAAACCTTTTTCCATAAGTCTTTATTATAAGCCTCAGGAATTAGCAAATTATAAGCAGACTTGATAGAAAACCATCCATTCTTATCCAGCCACTAGTACTGTTCATCTTCAATATTTCATATCCGGCCACCAGACTTTGACAGAAAATTAAATATGTTAAAATCCAAGTGAGTGTTATACATATTTCATGGATGGGTCATGGAGTTCACATTACAAAGTGAATCATTTTGTTGCATTAAGAAAATTCAATTTGTAATGGGCAGTTAGTTTTTTTTTTCAATGTATCCATTTTCAAAGTGTATGAAGAAAGGGAAAATATTGAGGTATGGTTGTAAAATCACCATATATAATACAAATAATTTTTAGGTGTATATATAAATCCAATATTATTACAAAATTCGTGTAGAGGATGCAATCTTTTATATTACCATAAGGAAGTAGGTCTACTCTACTTTATTAATAGAAGTATCATTCACTGAATTTATTTTATAACTTCTATAATCATTTTTTAGTCTCTTGAGATTAAGGGATTAAGTTTTATTTATTTTAACCATTGTTTTTTCCTCACTCTACCCAATGGCAAATATTGACTTTGAAAAATGAATTGTCCTGTTATTATTTTTATCATGATATAATTTATGCATAAATTTTGTTTTATTTTTCATTTAACTTAGATGATCCTAAAACCTACAACTACGTGTTTGAACCTTGGAACTTTTTTCAAGATATCGAGCTCAACTCACCCCATCACCCCATGGAAAAATGCAATCTATTTTGAAATAATCCCAAATCAAAATTTAGTATGAATTTTGGGTTCAAATCTCAAATGTAAAATAGTATATACTTTCTTATAGTGTCATTCTCATCCTAATATTAAAAATATGAGAGAATTTATAGAGCCTACATATTTTATTATAATTTCATGTTCATTGGTTACAAAGAAATTTATCTAGAGGTAGATCCTCATTAGATGGGAAAGTTATCCTCATCTTTTTGGAGGCAGACACATCATCATCTAAGAACCTATCAGGATAAAAATAGATACTCTATAACTTAAGCATATACAATTAAATGCATTGTTCCTATGGGTTCTCAAAAAATATATTGTCCTCATTCTATCTATTGACAAATATTAAATTTTATAAATAATTGTTTACTATTGTTTTGGAGCCCATGTGCAATGCATTATTTAGATGAAATGACTAAAAATGCACAGGTATCAATTTTCCCTTCAATTTCACATAGCTAATCATGGTTGCCTTAGAGGCTAGTTGAATTTTGTAATTTCTAATTTTGTTTTTTAATGACTTATAAGTAGTGATTTTATGACAAAATGTACCCTTAAGAGTAAATTTTTTAAATTAATTATAATGATAACTCAATAATAATTGGTAATACTTAATGTTTATTAAATATTTGTCTTATAATTGAAGTTTGGACTTTGTTTTTCTTTTTAAGCACTATATTTGGCATGAAATAACATTTATAGTTTTTTTCATGTTTTTATGAGTATTTTGGCATCTTTTAATTTATCATTTTTTTCTCATTTTAAACCGATGTAATTGAATTCTATTTACACTTTCATTTTTTCATGTCATTGTCATGTAAGTTTAATGCGACTATGTATGAAACTACTTCAATAGACATCATTTAAAGTCAGCATATGATAAAAAATCATAAAATTTTAAATATTATTTAGAAGTCAAATATTCTATACATATCCTTATTAATCATTGGGATTATGGTAAGGGGTGTATATGAATCCTATTATAGTCCATTAAAACCCCACAAGATTATTTACATGGCTATAAATGCAAAGCAAGAATAGATATCCAAGTCACATGTCATAGGTTTATTCCAAACTAACCATCTTATGTTGGTATTTGGTATTGACTTACAAAGTTGTAACATTATGATTGAAGTTTACGTGAAGATTAAGAATAATGATTCAACTTACCATATTAGGCTTGGTGAAACATCCTCCCTAGCAAATATTATCATTTCCTACCACAAAGATGGGATTTGGGACATTGGACCTATGGAAACAAGGATTAAAAAAATCACAATACATGGTGACAATCCCTTACACCATACCCAATCCCATTGTTACAAAAAAAATAATTGCAATCTACCAATACGAGGGATGGCATAAAATTAAGTAAAAATTGTTGAAGGAAACCTAAATTCATACCCATAGAAAAAATGAATTGAATGGATAAAATATATACCTATATAATTCGATCATGAGTTATTTATATATTTTAGAAGACAATTATAATACCTTGTTATTGAGGCTTCCTAATCCTAAATTAATCGAACCTACAAACATTTATGATTTGAAAAAAAATTAAAATACAATATACCCATAATTGTAAACAAAAGACCCAAGAATTTATTGATCTTACTCAAACATCATAGGATTTCTCAAAAATAACCATTTTGATATGGTCTTGGGTAGTCACCTAAAAATTCACTACATCATTATTAAACATCTTAGGTAGATGTATAAAATTCTTCTAGATTCAAATGCATAACATTATTTTTTTCATTATTTTCGATCCATCTTCAAGGGAATATAGTAATATATTGTTAGGATTTTAAAAAATATATAAGAATCCCACTCTATGGTGTAAAATTCATTATTATGAAGCTAAACTCTTCAATAGTTCCATCCAAAGGCATATTATTATAGTCAAATTGTAATTTTTAGAACAAGGTTGCTTATGTCCATCATAAATTACAAATTTTCTACCAAAATGAGGAAAACAATTTCTAAAATAAGCATCATTTTCATGAGAACATACAGAATCTAAAACATTTGTTGTAGTATCATCCTTGCTATGAGTTTTCAATGTGAATTTTCACTCCCATGTCTTGGTTTTAATCCTTATAATTTTGGGAAACCTTCAACATATATTAGATGATCTAGTAATGAGCTAGAGAATAAATTATAACATTTAGTTTTTCTTCTTGCTAAAATCTTCCAATAAACTTTCAAAAAATTAGACAAGAGTAGCTTCCATATAACTACATGTTCCAATTCAATGTATGAGATGCGGTGGATTGTTGGGTGCAATGATTATACAATGAACTCGTCTAGTTCACAATATTAATTTAATTGGTATAAAAAACATAATATGACCACATTTTATGATGCACGACCAATGTTATTTAAAAAATGACATAGAAGATATTCTAGGTGCCATATAAAATAATTATGAGGATGTCTTGGATTTGTGAAAATTATCTACAATTTAGGAAGGACCAAAGAAAACATTATAGCTAAGATGGTTCATGTTTTTGTATGAACAATGGATAAGTGGGGTTTTTTTAATTATCAATCATAATACAAAAAATGTGAATAAATGGTTTTACACATCCAAAACTAATATATTATCCCTTTAAATTATGCCTTCAATTTCCTTATAGTTCCAAATAAAAATTGGCATTTGTAAAGAAAACTAACAAACTAGCCTATGAATATGTTGTATAAAAATTGAGATACCAAAAAAGAGGTTTTGGAAATTCGATAATGTCCTCTTTCAAAATTAGAGTGCTAACTCCTTCCCATACCATAAAAAATAAAGAAAGATGTGTTTATAGCCATTTTGATCCATAATAAATCTCAGTGTTTTACAAATTTTTAAATTAATATCTTTCTTTCTCATTTTATAATTTTATGTTATATTTTGTTCCCAAAATTTCTCTCATAAATTCTGAATAATTCATTTATGTGATATTAACTTGAAGCTATATTTTTATCTTTACAAAAAAGTTATAAATGAAGTTCAACTAAATAAAATTTAATTTTAAAATCAAGTTAAAAAATATACATAAAACATGGAGAGCATTTTTTAGGGTGATTGATAGATACTTATAATAGTAAATTTAAATAATGGGGCACATTAGCCCATGTGGTTAACTATGGGTTAAGTATTTTTATTTTTCATATTTTAATAAATATGAAACATTATCCCCTTTTGATGGACTTCTTAGGAGGCCCATTTTTAACATCAAATTTACTCTAATGAATAGCCATTAAATGGCACATGGATGAGTTTGGCAAAGATAGATGGCTATGATAATTGGATCCATATAATTGTGGTTGGAAACATCCATGAATTAGGAAACAATGATCTAAGATCATGATATAGTGTGATTAATATGATACATTGTTCATGAAAAGATTGGGGTAATCATGTTATCAATAATGGCAATTTAGGAAGTCTATGTCAATATATAAGAGAATGGTAGGAAAGATTGTGAGCGAGAGTTAGTGGTGTACACACAAGTTATCTATAATAAAGCTTATCTAAAACATGACATTTTTAAGTGTCTAATATGAATTATGAGTGTCTAAAAAACCTAATTTGAACTTTTTAATCTAATATTTACCTTCAAATAATTGTATGAATAGTTTTAAGGCCCATATCTTGACATTAAGATCATGTCTTTCACCTTGCATATTTTTCAATATATTTCCATAAATTTCAAGTAACTAATTTTATTTTAATTTAAATTTTGTAAGTGTTTATTCATCAACCAAAAGTTGGGAGAAAATACAATATCTTGTGTCATATTGAGACTATGCCTTAAGAATAACATCTCATATTCTTCATTGCATTCATGATAAAGTACTTCATTTTCAATATTAGGTTTAAGAATTACATTATTTGGTTCTTTAATTTCTTCATATATTGTGGAAAATTTTGGAGATCCATAGGAATCATAATTTAATTGTTCCATTATTGTGTCTTTATATTGATTAGTAGCTTTTAGATTAATATTTATCTCAATTTTATTATTTGTGGGAACCAAATTCAGATTGGAAGACATACCTTCACCTTCTTTGGAAGGTTTCATCATTTCCCTCCCTACCACTTTTCATTCTAAATATTTCTCTCTAAGAGCTTCCTTTTCATCTACAATTTGGTTTCACTTTCTCTTTTCTTTATTTCAATAAGAACATCCAATTATGACATAAGTTTTTTCAACTTTCAATGTAGGTTGAATAAATCTATAAAATATGATGATAAGGAACTATTAATGTTATAATTGTTGTATAAAAATTTTAGTGCTTTATTTCTTTGCTATATACAACAATATGGGGTTACTGGGTAGTGGGAAGTTGAGTTTTATATTCCATGGAGTCAAATATATGTTCTAAATGAATATCCATTCTAAATAAATATTTGCTTCCTAAAAATAGTGACTTATATAGTCAGTTTTGAAGACCCTAAATACTAAACACTAAATAATTTACCATGCACCCTAAACCATATAGCCTAAATTATAGACCCTACATCCTATAACAGACACCTTAAACCCTAAATCCCAAACCTTGCACCCTAAACTCTACACTCTAGTCTCCATGTATCTAGTGGTTGAATATTGGTGTGATTGGGGAAATATAGGTTGAATGCATGACCCACACACACCCAACCACTCCTTTATAACAATTTTACTTGTGATTAGGTCCATTATAGGCTAAAATTGACATAACAAAAACATATCCACTTATAACAAGGGTAAATGAATGTAATTTGTGTCATATTTATGTGTAATTACCCCAATTCACTTTGAATTTTGACACAAAGTTATGGGATTATGGTAACATGGGTTGAATTAATGACCCACACATAGCCAACCACCTCTTCATGTTGATTTTACATGTGATTAGGTATGTTATAGGATAAAGTGTACATAATAACAACATATCCACTTGTGAGTATGGAAAATGCAAATAATTTAAGGCACATTTTTGTATGATCACCCAAATTTAGATCAATTTTGTTGGGTGAATATTTTGTTGATCAGCTAACTAATGAGAAAAATAGGTATCTTCAACCACAGCATAAGGAAATTGGTTGGCCAGATGTGCAGGTTTACTACATCAAAAGGGGACAAATCTCTCCTCTCATCAAGGGGAGGTTCCCTGTAGATATGCAGGAGTTATATAATATATATATAAATAGAAAATAACACTCAAGGGTAGGATAAACCATCCATCTCTCTTTTTTTTAGAGATGATGTTCAAAAATCAAAGGATAAATCTTGATGAAATGATAGAAGACACTCCTCTTCTTTTAGAAGTGTTGTTCAGTAGACAAAAGAAATCTTTCAGGTGATGATAAGTAACTGTAACAGGGCACAGTAACACAGCAAGATGAAATGAGGCACAAAGTCTCCACTTCAACTACCAAAGAGTGAAATATGAAAGACAATGAGGGCATAAAGTCATCTCAAGGTCTTTTACATAGAAATAGAATACGAAGGATAATGAGGGCACAAAGTCATCCCAAGATCCTTATCACAAGAATAGAAAAATAGACAAACTAAAGACAATCGTGGCAACACAAAGTCTCTCCACCACTGGCTTTAGGACACCTTCCTGATCACTTTCATTAATTTTACTTATTTAATCAAATGGACAAAAAATTTATTAAGAAAATAGACATAAGAGCAATTTCCCCAACAACCAAGCTATTCCAACACAAAGTTTGAAAAGTCACTTGTTTTCTTATTCAAATAACAAAATATGATCAACAAAATGAGCTCAAAGTCTCAGTAATGCCTTTCAATTTGGGTAGAGTTTAATTTCTGATTATAGATCGAGATCTCCAAAACAATAAGAGAGAGTCCAATATATAGTGCTCCAAGAAATACTTGGGTGCTTTGTTTCACAAAAATGTGTTAAGATTCATTCAATGCCTTTAATGCATTTTAAATACTGTCCATGGGCTATGCTAGAATCGAGTGTTCGTCTTTAATATGGGTCACTTGATGTGTTTCCTGATGTGCATGCAACTATTTGCTTTACTCGATGTAGAAAAATGGGCCACACCATCGAATGTTTATGCTCTTCTAATGTCCACCTGGTGGGGTGTTTTACCTTCTAGAAACATATCTTATGCACAGATATTTATGATATTTATCCATCTTTCCCCCTTTCCTTGCTATATTTCATCCTTATTTGTGTGATCCGAGCTCTTAGGCTATCTCTTTTAGTCTTGCTAGCTCTTTACACTCTTCCATCAGCAATTTTTCCCTTTGGCATTTTGGCCTCTAGCATTCAAGTCCGTGTTCTAGCTTTCAAAGATCAACGGCTAGTTTATTTCTATGAATTTGACATCTTCAAGCCCATCATTATTAGGAAACCAATGGCTATTTTTTTACCTTAAATTTGACAGCTGCGGGGACATCATCGAACGTCTGGAAACCAATGACTAGTTTGTGATGTTCAACTTTGATGTTTGTGGGCCCATCAATCTCCTTGACAATTCCTTTGGCATTCTTGTTTTGTCCTTTATAGAGGGGACCTACCCTTTGGGGTCTTGAGAAATGGTTTGCTTTGGTTGGTGAGAGCCCCCCTCTGTAAGGGTTATTGCCCTTCGGGTGGTCTTTGGATGGCCTTTAGGCTTCTTTCTTCGGCGGGATTTTGTTTCGTCAATGGACTTTTGCTTGAAGATTTTCCCTCAGACAAAAGTCTGAAGGAATTCCTTCAGACATTTTGTCTAAAGGAAATGTTCCTTCCCTTTGTCTTTTCTTCCCGCTTGCTTATGCTTTTCATCAAACTTTCTCCCTAGGTGAATTTCTTTGGACAAAATGTCCAAAGGAATTCCTTCAAACATTTTGTCAGAAGGACTTGTGCCTTGTTTACTTTTTCATGGGAACTTTTTAAAAAGAATTCCCTGCTCTTCACTTGGTCTTTGAAATGGTCCACCTGTTCCCTGCCTACCCTCTGCAAGGGTTGTTTGTGCTTCAAAGTTGCCTTTCAAATTTTTGCAACGGTCCACTTTGGTTTCCAAGTGCCCTCTATAAGGGAACTTGTCCTTTAGGCTCTTGGAAGACCCCTTTGAACTTCCCGATTGAAAAAATGACTAAGTGTTGAACCTATTTCTTTCCTACAGAGTCTGTAGAAACCAACCTGTAGAGTTCATAGTTTTGAGGTCTTGAGAGTCCATAGATTTGAGTCTGCCTACAAAGTCCATAGAAACCAAGTCCATAGTTTTCTCTAACTTTGAAAGAGTTCATAGAAATCTAGCTAGCAGAGTCTATAAAAACCATCTGTGAAGTCTGCAGTTCCACCCTACAGAGTTCATAGAACTAGGGGAGTCCATAGATTTGAGTCCATAGAACTGGTGGAGTCCATAGATATGGCCTATAGAGTCCATAGAAATGGGCATGTAGAGTCTATAGAAATGAGCCTACAGAGTCTGTAGTTTTCTAAAAAGCTTGAAAAATGGAGAATTTGAATGCACAAAATAATTTCTGGGAAGGGAAAAGATAATTTTGGCCTGTGGGGCCAAAATAGTTCAAATGTTGTCCAAAAAATGACTGATATTTTTGGGGGACAACAGCTACTCTAGTTGGGGAACTTACTTCAGTTGAAAACTTGGAACAGTTGAGGGGAGTAGAAACCAAAATCTCTAGTGCCTTGAAGTGTGCCATTGGGCTATGAAGTCATGCTACCCAAAAAGAAAGGCTCCAAAAAATGAAAATGAAAAGCACAAAATAGAACTAAAGACTATACAAATGTACATATGTACAAGTGAACTTATCTGATACTTCAAGAACTGAAGTGATTCAGATGCTACCCATTATGAGACAATGAAGATGGTGTTCCATCCTAATAAACTAGTAAGAAACCATTTTGTCCCTAGAATCAGTGACAGATGAATGAAACTCTCCACCAGGAATCATTTTTTTTGTGCACTCTTTTTGGTTCTTTCTTCTTGCCCCATGGCAAGATGTGGTCTCCAATCTAAAAACCATAAATATTTGCTCTCTTGGTAAAGAGTTCCTCTTCTTGACTTTGGTGTGCAGTAGTATGGTCTACTACCATATCTTTCTATTCTTTTGGTTTAGTCCAACACATGTTTTGATTGTCAGCATCAAACTCCTGACAAATCATCAGTTAAGCATCTCCTTTGGCATGAGGGAGTTTGATATCTTCATCCTGAGCAGCCTTCAATCTAGGTGGTAGCGATTCATACTCAGTAGTGTTGTTGGTGTTGCTGAACTACAACTTGCATGATGAAGGAAAAACATCTCCTTAAGGAGATATCGACATAATCCCAACTTCAACATTGGTATAAGAATTACTGCCATCAACTTCTAGGATCCAAACATCATCAAAAACTGATTTTCTATTAGATTTCTCTTCAATAGAGATGGAATATCCTTTTTCATATATACTGTGCCCTACTAATTCTTTTGATTTCTTATTCGAATCCATCTTTGGATCACCACCTATAGGACTTTCATCAGCTAAAACTTGAACATCCTCTATGGATAAGAAGTAATTACCCTTACCTGAAGACTCAAATAGAATTTGAGCTTCAGGCGCTGATGTCTGTGTGACAACATGTTTTGCCTCCTTTCTAGGGAGCAATCTCTTCATTACACCTTTGATAAGGATCCTTGCCTCAGACAGGTCCATGCTTAGTTCTCCTCCAACATCCTTGCATAAATTTCACCCAAGAAGGATGTTGTATGAGGCTGGGACGTCAACCACCAGAACTATCATCTTGATTCTCTTTTCTAGAAAGGCAGCAAATGCAAATTGGGAATCCTTAATTTGTCCCAGTAGTGGCACTTATGTGTTCTCCAAGAGAAACATCTCCTAAATGTCTTGGTCAGTGCGAGACCAAGAGATTCTACCACTTTGGTAGGCACGACATTGTTTGATGCACTTGATTCTATGATGCAATTGTTCAGCTGTTGTCTATTTATCAGCAGGGAGACATAGAATGGTTCAGTCCTTTTAGAAGCAGCAGGAGGAGCAATGACAAGTTTTTTTGGGATGGGTATGTTCCTTGGGGGATCATGAGTTATCTTTTTAACATCTTGGCTTGTAGGAACAACTTTATTTTTCACATACTGAATTAACCTATCCAACTGCTCGGGATTAGATTGTAAGAATTCAAATTTAGACATTTGAATTTTGGTCTTCTTAATATGGTCAATTATGTCAAATGACTGAAATGGATTAGGAATAGAGAAAGGTAGTTCATCTTTCTAGTTTTTATGAGGGGTGGTACTAGTCTGTGAAGTTGAAGCAGAAGGTGCAGAGATGTTTGATGTACTTACTTTTCTTGCAATCACTGGGTCCTTTGGTTGGAAAGATAGAGTGGTTCCCCACTTAGCAATAAAGATTGTTGGTTGAGGTCACTCCTCTATTCTTTCTTTATCAGCTTGCTGGGTTGACTGATTCTTGGATCAGGTGAACACAGCATATGATCCCTCAACTACTTCACCTTCACTTCTGGGTTCATCTTGATAATTCAGGAAACTAATGTTGGAGTCACTAGCTGATTCTTATTGGCCTTCTGAAAGGACATCAACATAATTTTATTGGTTCAATTCAGGATAGAAAGAGAAATCAAATTCTATTTTGAGATATCTAACTGCTAAATTGGTTGGGGGCACTTCAAGGGCAAGGTTCCTCTATAGAGGAGGAAGATGATTTGGCTACCCTTGATTCCTAGTAGCATTGCCTTGATATGACTGGTTCTAAAATGTCCTCCTTGGCATATCCTAGTTAAGAGGAGCAGACATACCTTGGGCCATTTGTCTTTTCAAGGCTAGTAGTTCATTTGCTAGCTTTTACACTATTTAATCAGTGGTGCCTATAGGTGAGTATTCAAAAGATGAAGAATATTTACTTCTATTTGGGTCTCTCCTTATCTTTCCTGCCAAGATAAGGTCATCTTCTACTTTAATAGCCAAATATTGAGCTGTAGCAAGGTCTATTTGGCTAGCACGTCTCAGTAAAAAAATCACTTTAGGCAGCTGTGAGTTGATGAAGAAGCACTTGAGATTCTCAAGTGTAGGCTGAGCAATGATAGGTATCCAATTTCTAAGCTTTTCAAACTTAGCAATGAAATCCCTCATAGGCTCATGAGGTTCTTTGTTCATCTGTGTGAGCTAGGCCAGCAAAGCATGTGCATCTTCTATAGGCTTGAACCTAGCTTCAAATTTAGCTTTAATAGTATCCCAATCAGTCATTGACCTAGCCTACAAATGGTATAACTAGTCTGCAGCAACACCTTGTAGTGTTTCCACAAATAGTTTGACTTCCACATCCTTAAATTCCATGCCTATTACTCCACAGGCTATGCTGAAGGCTGCAATATGTTCATCAGGATGAACCTTCCCATCACCATATAACTTGAGAAAAAATTTCCTTAAACTACGTGGGAGCTCATGTAGGGGTGGATTTAGATTAAGTGGGCCAAAATAGTTACCCCAAGGGCTTCGAATTGCCATTATATGACTATGGAAAGGTGGAATAACAAATCTCAGAGGGGTAAGTATTGGTAAAGCTTCATTAGTATCAAAAATGGATGCTTTACTTGGTAATGGAGACTTGACTTTAGTAGGAGGAAAGCTCCTAGTTTGTTGGAGGTGAGATGGTGAAGGAGACAGATCAAAATTACTTTGCTATACCAACTTGAATACAGGGTCAACAATACCTTTAGCCCTTTGGCTTTACGTATACTGTGGCTCTGCAAGATTATGAAATAAAAATGGAAAAGAATTGGTACTGCTTTAGATTAAAGCTTAAGGCTTTAAACTGTGTTCTTCCATAACAGGATAAATGGATAAGGTTATAATGATGATGGGTAAGACCCAAATGAGAGTCGCCAGAGTATATAATGGATAAGGATAGGAATTGCTTGTTTGGATCCCTAGTTGAGTCACCAAAAATTGTTGGGTGAATATTTTGTCGATCAGCTAACTGATGATCAATATAGGTCTCTTCAACCATAGCATAGGGAAATTGGTCAGCCAGATGTGCAGGTTTACTACATCAAAAGGGGAAAAATCTCTCCTCTCATCAAGGGGAGGTTCCCTGTAGATATGCAGGAGCTATATACTATATATATAAATAGAAAATAACACTCAAGGGTAGGATAAACCATCCATCTCTCTTTTTTCAGAGATGATATTCATAAATCAAAGGAGAAATCTTGATGAAATGATAGAAGACACTCCTCTTCTTTCAAAAGTGTTGTTTAGTAGACAAAAGGAATATTTCAGGTGATGATAAGTAACTGTAACAAGGCACAGTAACACAGCAAGATGAAATGAGGCACAAAGTCTCTACCTCAACTGCCAAAGAGTGAAATACAAAAGACAATGAGGGCATAAAGACATCCCAAGGTCTTTTACGTAGAAATAGAATATGAAGGATAATGAGGGCACAAAGTCGTCCCAAGATCCTTTACACAGGAATAGAAAAATAGACAAACTAAAGACAATTGTGGCAGCACAAAGTCTCTCCACAACCAACTTCAAGACACCTTCCTGATCACTTTCACTAATTCTACTTATTTAATCAAATCGACAAAAACCATATTAAGGAAACAGACATAAGAGCAATTTCCCCAACAACCAAGCTATCCAACACAAATTTTGAAAAGTCACTTGTTTTCTTATTCAAATAATGAAATATGATCAATAATTTGAGCTCAAATTCTTAGTAATGCCTTTCAATTTGGGCAGAGTTTCATTTTTTATTACAAACTAAGATCTCCAAAACAATAAGAAAGAGTCCAATATATAGTGCTCCAAGAAATACTTGGGTGTTTTATTTCACAAAAATGTGTTACGATGCATTTAATGCCTTTAATGCATTTTAAATTCTATCCATGGGATATGCTGGAATCGAGCATCGATATTTAATATGGGCCACCTAATGTGTTTCCTGATGTGCATGTAATTGTTTGCTTTACTCGATGCAAAAAAATAGTCCATGCCATTGAATGTTCGTGCTCTTCTAATGTCCACCTGATGGGCTACTTTACCTTCTAGAAACATATCTTATGCATGGATATTTATGATCTTTCTCCATCATTCTCCCTTTCATTGTTGTATTTCATCCTTATCCATGCGATCTGAGCTCTCAGGCTATCTCTTTTGGTTTTGCCAGCTCTTTACACTCTTCCATCAGTAGTTTTTCCCTTTGGCATTTTGGCCTTTAGCATTCAGGTCCGTGTTCCAGCTTTCAAAGATCAACGACTAGTTCATTTTCATGAATTTGACATCTCTGGGCTTGTCATCATTAGGAAACCAATGGCTAGTTTGTTACCCTAAATTTGACGGCTGCAGGGACATCATCAGATGTCTGGAAACCAATGGCTAGTTTGTGACATTCAACTTTGACGTCTGTAGGCCCGCCAATCTCCTCGGCAATTCCTTTGGCATTCTTTTTTTGTCCTTCCTAGAGGGGAGCTGCCCTTCAGGGTCTTGAGAAACAGTTTGCTTTGGTCTGTGAGATCCCCCCCACAAGGATTCCTGCCCTTCAGGTAGTCTTCGGATGGCCTTTGGGCTTCTTTCTTTGATGGGATTTTGTTTCTTTAGTGAAATTTTGCTTCGAGTTTTTCCTTCAGACAAAAGTCTGAAGGAATTCCTTCAAACATTTTGTCTAAAGGAAATGTTCCTTCCCTTTGTCTTTTCTTCCCGCTTGCTTCTGCTTTCCATCGGGCTTTCTCCCCAGATGAATTTCTTCAAACAAAATTTTTGAAGGAATTCCTTCAAACATTTTTTTTGAAGGACTTGTGCCTTGTTTACTTTTTCACGGGAACTTTTCTGAAAGAATTCCCTGCTCTTCACTTGGTCTTTGAAACGGTCTGCCTAATCCCTGCTTGCCCTCCGCAAGGGTTGTTTATGCTCCAAAGTCACCTTTTAGATTTTTGCAATGGTCCACATTGGTTTCCAAGTGCACTCTGCAAGGGTACTTGTCCTTTGGGCTCTTGGAAGACCCCTTTAAACTTCCTGATTGAAAAAATGACTAAGTGTTGAACCTATTTCTTTCCTGTAGAGTCCGTAGAAACCAACATGTAGAGTTCATAGTTTTGAGATCTTGAGAGTCCATAGATTTGAGTCTTCCTGTAGAGTCCATAAAAACCAAGTCCGTAGTTTTCTATAACTTTCAAAGAGTCCGTAGAAATCTAGCTAACAGAGTCCATAGAAACCATCTGTGAAGTCCGTAGTTCCACCCTGCAGAGTTCGTAGAAACGAGTTCATAAAAATAGGGGAGTTTGTAGATTTGAGTCTATGTAACTAGTGGAGTCCATAGATATGGCCTGCAGAGTCCATAGAAATGGGCCTGCAGAGTCCGTAGAAATGAGCCTGCAGAGTCCGTAGGTTTTTGAAAAGCTTGAAAAATAGAGAATTTGAATGCACAGAGCAATTTTTGGGAAGGGAAGAGATAATTT